>JAECUM010016610.1:0-70691 GCA_016617855.1 Megalonaias nervosa | reverse complement strand
ATTATTATTATTATTATTATTATTATTATTATTTTCAATAGTAGTTGTAGTAGCAGTGGTACTAATTTAAAAAGGCAAGGCATCATCAGGCCACTGGCCCATGACACATATCCATACAGCCTGCAGTACAAAAAGATGTTTTAGTACATAACAAAAGAACATCGTTATCTATTGGAACAGTTATAATGAAAGTAATCATTATTGCATTTCTTCGAATTGGGTGAAATACAAATATATATTACACAGTAATCCCGTAAACTAATCTAAAGAGAACCATAAAGCCTGCATGGAGCAAGTTTTGTGATATTGATCTACTAGTCTTATGCAGCAGGAGTTAAAGCTAAAATGATTACTCTAAGTTTTAAGGTTTTGATAGTAAACATTGCTAAATTAGTCATGAGAATTTTGCTAGAATATTTTTTGGAAATAAAAGTCCTAAATTATTCTAAAGTTGGATTTTTATATACAAAGGTGGGT
The DNA here is from genome assembly GCA_016617855.1 of Megalonaias nervosa. Classification (NCBI taxonomy): domain Eukaryota; kingdom Metazoa; phylum Mollusca; class Bivalvia; order Unionida; family Unionidae; genus Megalonaias; species Megalonaias nervosa. Next base: position 70,214 of record JAECUM010016610.1, on the reverse strand, counting down.
AAATATTTTCTTCGTAATTCTCCTAATAGCGGAGAGCAGTAATAGAATGGAATTCATTTTCGATATTAAAGTTATGAATTTGACACATCTTTCTTCATAACAGATATTTTCATATCTTCCTGTGTTACTTCTGATTGGCAAGTTCCCCACTCTAAGCATAGTGATTATGTAACAAAAATCGCTATCCTAACAATTTTAGATATCTTTGACAAATGAGTTATATTCTCAACGACGTATAGAAACAGTCTTTTTATTGACTTAATCTCATCCTAAAGCTGTTGCCTAAAGATATCGTCACATATCTGACTAAACAATCTAATAAATGTATTTTTATCATTTACACCGTGAGTACACCAAACATTATCAAATCCAAGTGTAAATAAAAGCTTTTTAACATTGTTAGCCCAGCAATCACAATTTTAACTCCATCTTAACTGTAAATTGTTGCATTGTTTAGGATATATGTGTAACGTTGTCTCCTAGGGTATTATTGCTAATTTCGTAGGAGGACGTACAATTTAAAATGTTTAAATAAATGGATATATAGCTCCTAGCCCTCAGTCAGTAATGCCGACGGTCTAGGTGGATAATATACCAAAATAAATTGTGAGGAATAACAATTTATAACAGATCTAAATATTCAAACAACACAAGTAAATTCCCACAATTTCTCCACTCGGTCGACCTATTTAATCTACCAATTTAATCATCTGATGTGCAACGTGAAAGTCGTTCCACTTGTCCTCTATATTATTTCCTTTTCCTTGACTGGTACTCCAGTACCCCTTCCGTCCCTCGACTACGTCCTTCACCCTTCCACTTCCTCCACGTCCGTTCTCCGGTCTACCTTCAAACTTCTGCCTCCGTTATTCTATCCGGTCCTGTGACCTCTATAACCTTCTCCCTACTTCGTCACCTTCGGGTGGCACTCGGTCCAACCATAACAACTCCAAACAGCACCAAAAGCTTCTCTGTAAGTAATAAGGGACGTATAGTCTAGTTTCCCTTCCGACCTAGACAATCTCACACCCTCACACAACCTTTCATCAGCATATTGGCGATTAAAATCATTAGGTCACGCATACACTCACACTGAAATATTCCATACATGCTTGTACGATTAAATAAGGGTAATAATACAACAATGGTATTAACGACTCCTGATACATACATCAACACCTTCCGTGACATGAGTACACATTTTTAATTCTCGATATAGTGACTACCAACATCACAAGAATCAGACGCATTCCTTACCTTACAGATCATACGAGATATACACGATGTTCAAATACAAATATGCAGATACTTCACGATATGTTCACAAGGCCAACATGTCTAAATCTATATAGTTCATAACTCTGTATTTAAATTAAAAATTAAAACAAGTATAAATTCTAACTCATTAATAAATGTGATAAGTCAATGCGTTGCACACAGCAGCAAATTACACAATTAATTCCGATCACAGGCTAACAATCTACGTAATTCAATCTTGTATACTACTAATTTCTCTACAGAACGTTACGATAGCTAAATAACTCAAATACGTAGGTGAGATTAACTCTAATAAAGGTAACTTCTATATATCAACAGAATTCTAGTAATCAAATACATACTGCATATAAACTTACAGCTCTCAGGAATGTTCAACAAATTCGAGCGAAGAATTCTTACCTTTAAGACGCTTTTCAAGTCTAAATTCCTGTTCCCCCTTTTACGAATGACAGGCATACGGAGTACGCCTGGTAGAATTCGCTCCCTAACTTACTAGACCTCTGCGTTGGTCAAAATCCTGGCGAGTACTGAAGTAATCGTAAAATGATCTGTAGAATAAGAGTCTGCTTCGGACAGGTGCCCCGACAAATATTTCCCTAATTCAGCCCTGATTTGATACTGGGGTCTCTGTCAACTGTAGTCTGCCTAGTTTCTCATGCACACGTCAAATTTCTTTCTCCCGCGGCTAGTCTGAGGCTTGGGTGTGAATAAACAACCTCTTCCGGTTTTACCAGTTACTTCATCTCTTTGAAGATAGCCGCCCCTTTGTTCACTCCAGAGCCGATTCAAGCCACAATCTTGCGCAACAAAGGTCAGTCGCCCATGTCATAGCGCCATTCTCCACCCCAAGTAAGTTATATACACTAGGACTGTCTTCACAACGTGACAATCTGTCTTCTGGCATTTTCAGAATTCTTAGCCAATATTTGAAAATACGTTTATATCTGATATTCTGCATACTAATTTTCCTAATTCATTAAATACGAATACATTTAGAGAAGACTCAGATGTACCAAGAATATATTAACAAAATGGCAAATTAACCTTTTTTTTTTTTAGTATCATTGGCATTGTAAAATCCCCAAACCTCGGCCCCATAGTTAAGGATGGGAGCTACCCTCGAGTTAAACAGACGAAGCAATCCAGGTATGGGTAATTTGCCAAACTGTTAAGACTTTGCTTCCGTATATTCATCGCCTTCAGTGTCTGCAAAGATTGTTTTCTGGCACATGTACCAAGCGGTTTTGAAGAAAATATGCATCCTAGATACATGTATTTATAATATGATTCAATCTAACTTCTGAAGGCCATAGTACCAGTTTTCGTAACTTCTGAGATAGCCACTTCTGCGAAGTACAATATTTTTGTTTTTCGTATTCACTTTTAATTTCAACTTTAGGCAATACGTACGCATCCTAGTAAGCATAGTTTGCAACTGGTGAGCAGTGTCAGCAAAGACAATTAAATTGTCTGTATACAACAGTAAAAGTAGTTCGAAGGTTTCTACCTACACTCCCGTTTTCTTCAGATAAAACGGGTTTCAAAAAGTTAAAGAATAAAGAAAAGAGTAAAGGATGTAAAATACAACCTTGTCGTACGCCCAAAGAACAATTAAACACATCTGTAACAAAATTATTGGACTTGACACGTGCTTTCACATCATTAAAAATTACCCTAGTGATTCTTAACAATTTTCCACTAATATTTGCACTAACTAGCTCTTCTTACAGTAAACGTCTCTCTCTCTCTCTCTCTCTCTCTCTCTCTCTCTCTCTCTCCTCTCAAAGACTTTTCATAGTCTATAAATACTGAATTGAATATACCCCTACATTTTCTTAAATATTTACAAATCAATGTACGTAATATACATACATTATCTGCTGCATGATATCCAGCTCTAAATCCGGCTTGTTCTTTGCCCAGTAATTCGTTTTCATTTGCCCATTAATTTATCCTATTATTTAAAATCGATGTAAACAGTTTGCTTAATATATGTAGTAGACTAATGCCTCTGTAAGTGGAGGGTTCATTTGCATCCCCTTTTCTTCAAAATTGATATAATGGTAGCCGTTGACCATTATTCTGGATAATATTCAACATCGAATAGTTTTTTTTAATCATATTGCTAATATTGGTGCAATTATGTTGCCTGTACTTATAAAGAAATCGCTGGATAAAGCATATATTCCCCCAGCTTTGTCATGTTTCAGTTTACTCAATACTAGGCTAACCTCCTCAGAGATTGTTCTATCTAAAGTTTCATGAACTAGATGAATGTTTTCAATTTCCTGTATCATGTCAACATAATTGGAAAAATTAAATAATTCTGAAAAATATTTATTCCAAGTTGCAAACATGATACTGCTTTGCGTACCAGTACTTGGATACTTTACAAGGCGCCAGAAACGTTGTGTAGTTTTAGAGTATGGTCCAGATAAAAGACTATTTTTTTTTGTTTTAATCCATATTGTTTTTGCTTACAGAATTGATAATCTTCAAGCGATTCAATCGTGCCCCTTAATCTGAACTGTCTTATATATATATATATATATATATATATATATATATATATATATATATATATATATATATATATCTTAAGGCTTTGCTTTTTGTGGTTATGCAATCTCTATTAAATCAAGACTGACATTTAGCAAGTCTTCTTGGAGATGTCAAAGCTAGATTTTGCTTTCTATTGATTGTCTTCATTGTATTTGCTGCACCATGGCAAGTATCAGCAATTGTTTCGACACATTCATTGAGTTTGTTATTGTTTATATCATTTAAAATCTTATCCACATTTTGAGATAATAGATCTTTACAATTTTGGATAAAAGATAGACCTTATTATTTGTGTCATATGTATTTATCTATTTCGTTACCCCCAGAGTCACTTAAAGTTTTGCTCTAGTTTACCCATGTAGTCAAGGGAAAATACAATGGGTATATGTATTGATTTCAATCTATCATCTATGTCAAAGGATGATATATTTTTTAAAGCACATACGTCAGCTAAAACATAATCTATTGATGAAGCTGGGTTGCCATGGATACATGTAAATTTCCATATCCCTTTATATGATCCACATCTACCATTGGCGATCCTCAACCCAGTCTTCTAGCATAGTTTAAGAAATTTTTCTCCATAGTGGTTTATTTCCCTTACGTCTTGATTAGCCCGTTCATTGATGTCTTCGTCTTCTTTATAATTTAATTCTTGAAGTAGGTCAATAACACTATCATATTTGATCAAATCTAGCTCTTTACCAGTATAGGGATTAAAATTACTCGCAATTATTATTTTATATTCAGCATATTTCAGTTTTAGGTGAGCTAACTCATTTTCTACCACTGCATATAGATTTTCTTCGGAATGAACAGAGAAGTATTCAGCTGACAAAGAACAAAACCAAAATTTAAGTACCACTTCAGTATGCTAGCCTTGGATGATACAACTAACCAAATAATATTTTTGAGACACTTTTCTTCTCTAGATATACTGAAATGCTTGAAGAGGGGTTCACAAAGAAATACCGAGATCCCCCTGAATTTCTTTTAGCTGATCGTGATTTAATTTTTACGGTTTAAAAGTTTTTGTAACCGTAAATATGAAACTGATCGATAGTTTCTACCCACGTTTTAACAAAGCCTAGTATATCAAATTTTCAACAGAATTAATAATATCCAACCCCTTTTATCTAGAAAGTTTACCAAACAAACTAACACAGAAGTGAAACAGCTTTCATCGTACATACTTTGTAGACATCGGCCGGAGTCCCATCTTTTGTCTACAGGAACAGCATCATTTCCAACTGCATCAGATACATTCGTGTAACCGTCTATTATTAGGTTGTCATATCTGTAAAAAGCCTTTTCCTTGTTCTATATCTTTCTCAATATCGGGCAAAGGTTGTCACGAGATTTTTTTACTCTGAAAGCAAAATCTTCAGCTACACGTATGTTAACTGGTCTGATAGCTGCCGCTGTATCTTCATTGTCAGTCGTGGTCCTGGTGGCCTCTTCAAGGGCTTCTTTCCTCGTCTCTCTATGGCGTATCGATACTATCTCTTTGTCTTTATATTTTGAAAATTTGACAAATACGGGTCTTGTGCTTTCTTTTGATCTCAGCCGATGGGTTCTTTCAATTTCAATCCTCTCCGAATCTAAACCAAGTACACCCCTCATATACACTTTAATCGATTTTTCTGTATCTTCCCACATCTGTTCGCGGGTTTCAGGCACACCATAAAACACTAGTCAAGTTTTTGCTCATTCGCCTGCAGTTGTGTTTCAATTTCATTAACTTTCTCCATCAGGTTCTCAATCGTCTTGCACAGGACCATATTCTGATTTGTCAGCAATTCATTTTTATTTTCAGCTCATCTAGGGAACATTCAATAGATGTAAATCTTTCATTAAATTTCTTTACTTCATTCCTTATCTCTAGCAAATTTTTCAAGCTTTATTTAATCCATTGTTTCTGTCGTCTCTGTAAAGGTATCATCATTCATATAATACTATTTGCTGAGGCGCTGGAGTTCTGCTGAGTTAGTACAGAAACACTTGCCGGAATTGGACGTGTCAGATAAGGTTGAGAGTTACCTATACACGTAAATAATATTACCCATCCACGCAAATAATGTGTTTTGTGAGTGTGTCACCCATTCCTCGGTTAGATGTGGCTTGGTATTACTGAGAGGGCTCTATATCGTTTGTGACCCGTTTGGATGTGTTCTGCCTCCTTGATTGGTATTCCTGGGGTCTCCCCATAGACCCAGGACCGTGATTAGTCTCCACTCCGTGCATAAATAACAGGAAAAACAATGCACATTTCACTGCCAGAGATAAAGCACTGGTTCCAAATTTGTAATTGATGTGGATTCAGAGATTTATTTGGCTGGAAGAAACATTCGATCCGGTACCTCCATTGCTCCAAACCAATACCCATTGTTAAACTTAACAGGCGGCGAACAGTATACTTCAGGATCCGTGTAGTATCACCTGAAGCCGCTTCTGCACTGTTTGTACATGCATCTGACCTTCTAGGGTCACACTTTCATTCTAAATAGTCACCTTTTCTTATTGTCTATGCATATTTGATATGATACACTTGTTAATACCACATCTACGAAAACTGTACTTTGATATGAAACTAATTTGCTTACAGTTTCCAGGCCTTATTTACTTACATTGCTTTGTAATGTTTTTATCAGTCACAAATAATAAATTTATATGCAATTAAGTACCTGCAACTGGTGTAAATCAAAAGTGTGCGATGTAAAGCGGTGAATCTGCTCGACTTAGATAATTTTCAATCAACGACTTAAATGAAAACTAATGCAACTGCTGGACTCGTAAATTATTCAATGAATTAAATGAATTGTATGTATGTGCTTTATTTTCACACCTGGCTTCACCAGGAATCATTGAAGTTATATGTAAGATTTCGACTCTGATATATTTCGACTCTGATATATTTCTCAGTCCACGGCTCACTGAAAATTGAAGAAACCGATGGACTTAGACATTCAGAGATTTCATTGATATGTGTGCTTTCATTATACACCTACCCCTATTGTCGCACTTCATTGAAAAATAATGAAACTGCTGGACCCAGAAATTATGAAATTAATTCAGTGACTTGTACGTATGTGCTTTCGTTTACACATATACCCTGATAAAACAGTCTATTTACACATTGCACATGCAAGGCAAAAGGGATTAAAATATAGAACGGATTATGTTAACTAGAAACTCGCCCCACCCCCACCCCCATTTCGCCCTCACTTTATGCAAACTCACTACTCTTTGGAGTCAGCTCGCCCCCACTTGCAATCAGGTCACCCCATAAAAATTATGCAGGTTATATATTGCTGCTTCTCTAGTTTTCATTTCATTTGATGTTGATTTAATCGAATAAACTTTTAAATTTACCGTGAAAATCGTACTGGCACGATAATATGAAATAGAAGCACGAACTAGAGAGACAAGCATATACCACATTTAAAAGATAAGCTCCCTGATAAATACCAATATTTTTTTTTTTTTTTTGGCACTCAGAATGTAATAAAACTAATCATAACCGACAATCTATAACCCCAACCCCCTCCCCCCCCCAAAAAAAGCAAGGCAATAAAATCTATCATGTATAATATTTGTGAAATAACAACAAGAGCATTTTGATCCACAAATAGTTTAAAACAAGCACATTTCCTTCTCCGATAAACGTTAAAGTCATACAGGTCTAAGCTGTTACGGTGATCAAGGTAAGTGAGCAAACAATGGAAAAGAATTATATAAATATTGAAACAATTAGGTTCTATCAGTTTTGAGAACTTCTGATTGTAACAACATACAACAAAGCCGTTTTCGTTAGCAACACTTCTACTCACATGAACGGAGATTGATAAAAGATGCTTTGTTTTTATCGAATAGACTAAACTGGTAGCAATTCATAATTTTTTTTATATAATGATTACTACCAGTAGTAAGAAAATGATGTGGCTTGGTACCGACAATTTGTTTCCTTCATATATAATATATACTTGTATTACTAAATCCATGTACCTAACAGACCGTTTTCTTTTTACGTTCAATTGTCACTATAACGAAAAACAAACGGGACGCATGCATGGCTTTGATTTGAGGGCACCAGTTCATTCTATTTTGTGATTTTATATCTTGTGGTTTATTTTTGCTGTAAGAAAATGTAACATCGGAATAGTCTGCACACGTGATTTCAGATAATTTTCTTTATAATAAGACTCCTGTGTTGTATTTACCATTTGTTCAGAATGTGACGTTTTTCCTAAACTTCTTTTGTCAGTGACTCTTTGCCTTGTGACTTCTGTCCTACAATCACACACACACACACACACACACACACACACACACAGAAAGAGAATGGGGTTAATAAAGAGAGTACCATAAATATATTTTAATGTCGATAGTCTGTCACGGAATAAGGCAAGAAAATAATTTGGTATTCCTTAAGAACAATTTGGTTAATTGACTTCGTAGACGTAAACAGCGTTACCTAGGGTGGTTCGTTTTTGTTGTTATATGTGACTTGCATCTCGTCGTATGTCGCTCGCGTATAACACGGTGTGAATTTGTACTTTACCCTTGGTCGTGTCCTTTTTTTCTGTATTTATAGGAGGCTTATTGTTCTATGCGAGACAGTGATCTCTTGGATCTTGTCAGGGAGTGGCAACACTTACTTCTAACTACAGCCATCGGGCTGTATGTATGTATGGATTGATAGACCGATAGATCGGCTAGAAGAACCAGGATGGTGAGGCTATTATCCGTAGGGTGGCAGTGAAGCCATTTCAAACGACAGTGTATCGTTTCATGATGGGAATTGTTGAATATGGACGTATAGTTCAGGAGAACGACGAGGAATTATGACGTAAATTCTCAACTCCTGATTAAGGACCATTACGTTGTGTAATGAATACAAGGACACATGGTTGTGACCATATTTAATTTTCATTGTATCACATGGTTGTGAACCATACTTAATTTGCTTTGTGGCATATGGTTGTGTGAACCATACTTATTGTTCATTGTATCTTTCATTGTATCATGATTGTGTGAACCAACCTTATTTTTCATTGGTATCATATGGTTGTGCGAGCCATACTTATTTTATTTTGCATCATGCGATTCTGTGAATCGTACTCATGTTTATTCACTTGTATCGTATGATTCTGTGAATCGTACTCATGTTTAGTCACTTGTATCGTATGATTCTGTGAATCGTACTCTTGTTTATTCACTTGCATTGTATGATTCTGTGAATCGTACTCATGTTTATTCACTTGCATCGTATGATTCTGTGAATCGTACTCATGTTTATTCACTTGCATCGTATGATTCTGTGAATCGTACTCATGTTTATTCACTTGTATGATTCTGTGAATCGTACTCATGTTTATTCACTTGTATCGTATGATTCTGTAAATCGTATTATTTTCATTGCGCATATTGTGAATGTGAGATCCATACTCATATTGGTGTTATGCATATGTGAATATGTAACGTGTTCAGTATATAGTAGTAGTGTATTATGTGGTGGGTGGGTCTGCGAGTCAGTTTTCGTATATGTTGTAGTGAAATTTTTTTTTTTTTTTTAATTTTTTGGTTTCATGAACTTTCATACCCTCACATTGGGCTGCGTTATCATTCAGTCCAAGCATCCATTCCGTTTCAGTCCTGTTACATATTCCATATTTCAGAATTAAAAAAACCCAAAAAAACCGCAAGAAATAGCAGCGATTTAATTACGTGTTCTAATGCTTTTAATATCGTACTGTCTACATCTCACAAACTCATAATTTATTTATTAATATTGTTTATATATTTCAGAGCATCTTTTTATTCTTCATTTAATTTTTTTTAAATGCAAATGCACGTCTTAATGATTTTTTTCTTCCGATTTCTTAGGTATCTTCTGTGCAAAATATTTTGATTGCTACAATTTCATAATTAAATAATCTGTAACTGAACAATTAGTCTACATAGGGCAGATTTGTCTTATATGAATTGTCCTTGTCCCATTAAAGGTGAGGAGAGTTCACTCTGAAGTGGGGGGGAGTTGGCATACAGTAAGGGCTATTTATCATCCTGTGATATTCATTCACAGTATATAAATGGAAAAATAAAGCTTCTCATTTGGGGTCGACATAAAGTTGGAGGGTTGGCGTTTGCGAGTTGAAATAAAATGAGTACAAGTTAGTGGGGTAGGTGAGTTGACCCGAAACCCTGTGCAAATACGGGCCCTGTGCAAATACGGGTCCATGTATTTACCGCAAACCACCACAAACCACCTTTAAAATGTATTATAATGCTAATTTATGTAAAAATGTTGAAACTAAACAAAATGTGAGGCTTATCATATAATACGTGAAGAAATTTTGAAATGAGATTGTTAATTTTACACAGTCTGATTTACAGCTCTAAAGTGTTGTCACGCTACGTGCATTTCTTTTTTTTTATATTCATTAAAACAGCCATTACATTCATTAGATAATTGAAATAAGTAACTTTTTTTGACTATTACTGAGTGTACTTTAGTATATTTCATTTCATCCATTTCAAGGATGTGTGCAGGAGGGACATGAAGGCATGCGACATTTCACCCTACAGCTGGGAAGTGCAGGCCGAGGACCGAGGCACCTGGAGACTGACGGTAGTAGTGTAGTGGGGTACTATAGCGACAATGAGAAAATATATTAAAGACGCCCCCCCCCCCCCGGGGCCCGGCCAGTATAGCGACACGATTTATAGCGACAGAAAATCACCCTGGGCCTGTATAGCGACAATGGGAATTTTGTATAGCGACAACACCCTGGGCCTGTATAGTGACAATGGGAATCTTGTATAGCGACAAGAGGAATGGAACAGGTAGGGTGATGTCATGGTACTGGACACTTCCAACAACGTAGCAAGTACCGTGACGTCACGCTACCTGCTTCATTTCTATACAAAGTGTGTAGAGACTGAGAAAGACATATACTAATACAAGCCCGAGATTTTTATATAAAGCATTACCTAAACCTGAAATTATGTTGACGGTGTAAAGAAATTTGCATAATTATAATGATGCTATAAATAATTATAATCAAGGAAAAGACTAACGCCAAAATGGATGTGACTAAAAGTAACGCTAAAATTACGAAATTGTTCCAGAATTTAACGGAGACTAAACATGTCCCTGAACATTAGGTTACATTGGTTTAGACTAAAAGTAGTACTAAAATTATGACATTCTCCCGGACTACAGTGGAGACTGAGAAAATTTGGAACATTAATATTAAAATGACTGTGACTAAAAGTAACGCTAAAATTACGAAATTTTTGTCCCAGAATTTAACGGAGACTGAACATATCCCAAAAGATTAAATGTGTTTAGTCTAAAAGTAGTACTAAGATTACCAAAATGTCTCAAACTCTAGTGGAGACTGAGAAAAACTCCGGAAGATTGTATTCAGATTGCCGTGACTTAAAATATTGCACTAAATTTCCGAAAAATTTAGCGGATTTGAATGGAAACTGATAACTAGCCAGATGTTTTGGTTGTCAGAAATGGCAAAGACAAAGTGTAGCACTAAATTCTGAAATTGCACCGGACTTTAGCGGAGACTGAAAATAATCCATAGATAAATTTTTAAAATGTTACCAAAACTTAAAGTAGTACTGAAATTATTTAAACTCATACCGACTTTCGCGGAAATTGAAAAATTGTAAATAAAAAATTAAAATAAGCGATACTATAGCGTTAATGGGAATTAGCATTACGGGACCCTACTTTTTCTACTATAACGTCAAGATTTATAGCGTCAATGGGAATTAGCATTACGGGACCCTACTTTGTACTATAGCGTCAAGATTTATAGCGTCAAATGGCACACCCTGGGACACTATAGCATCAATGGGAATTTTATATGGGAACAATAGGAATGGAACAGGTAGGGTGACATCGCGGTACTGGACACTTGCAACAGAGAATAATGTTTTTGTGAGTTAAACATAAATTATACAACAACTAAAATTTCTTTTTGGCAAGAAAGAGTAAATCTTTTTGAGGCAATGGATTGACCCATTACACATAAATTATACAACAACTGAAACATTTGTAGGCAAGAGAGAGTAGACATCTTTTCGAGACATATGAGTGGCCCTGAATGGGGTCATTTAGTTTTCTTCTACTTTCCTCCCTTCTTCTTCTCCACCAGCACCTCATCTTCTACAGTACATTTTTCTTCTTTTTCTCATCCTTTCATCTATTTATAACTACAACCTGTGGAAAACCTAAGTCTATATTTATAGCCTCAAAATTTCTAGCTTCAGTGACGTCACTGAACTGGCTGACCTGAATACGTAATACTGTAGGTAGGTAGGTAGGTAGGTAGGTGAATTGAATTTAATATGGATAAAGCAAGTTTTATAGGGACAAAGACCAATACACACAAAAGAAAAGGAGAAAGAAAAAACCAATATCTACTATCCACACCAATGAACGCGAATACATAAAACACACACCTATTTACTATCCACACCAACGGACGCGAAAGCATAAAACATACACCTATATACTATCCACACCAATGAACGAGAAAGCATAAAACACACACCTATTTACTATCCAGACCAACGAACGAGAAAACATAAAACACACACATTATACTATCCTCACCAACGAACGAGAAAACATAAAACACACCATACCTACTATCCACACCAACGTACGAGAACGCATAAAACATACACCTATATACTATCCACACCAACGTACGAGAACGCATAAAACACACACCTATATACTATCCACACCAACGGACGCGAAAGCATAAAACACACACCTATTTACTATCCACACCAACGGACGCGAATGCAAAAAGCACACACCTATTTACTATCCACACCAACGGACAAGAAAGCATAAAACACACCTATTTACTATCCTCACCAACGAACGAGAAAGCATAAAATACACCATACCTACTATCCACACCAACGTACGAGAACGCATAAAACATACACCTATATACTATCCACACCAACGTACGAGAACGCATAAAACACACACCTATATACTATCCACACCAACGGACGCGAAAGCATAAAACACACACCTATTTACTATCCACACCAACGGACGCGAATGCAAAAAGAACGACGAAGGAAAGCATAAAACACACCTATATACTATCCACACCAAAGAACGAGAATGCATAAAACGCACACCTATTTACTATCCTCACCAACGAACGAGATAGCATAAAACACACACATATTCTACCCTCACAAACGAAAGCGCATGCAATCACACACACACACACACAACAGTAAAAGGTCAGTGTTTATAGTCACACTACTTTGCATTCACACCAATTGGCAACTTGAATAGTCTCTCTTGCCTAGAGATTTGGTTAGCCCTGAGAAGGGCTGTTTTTTCTTGGAACTCCAATTGCACCTGGCTAATGGTTGCACCTACCAGGTCTGGCCCCACATACGCATCGCCGGCTCCAGTCCTGTTCCCAAGTTGATGTTTGTTCTTGGGAGTGCAGAGGGAGCTTGAGTGGCTTCACTATCCCAGTTTTCAGTCTGAGGGATAGTGAAGACTTGTTCCCTCTGTCTTCTCCTATGCCAGATCCGGGGATGATTTTGCTGAAGCTGCGGCTCCCACTCTTGCCGCTGTCTCTCCAACTCCTCCAAGGCCTCTTGCTCCCAGATTTCTGTCTGGAGGACAGCGGCTCTTGGTACAGGTTGTGGCTGACGTTGTTGTTGTGGATGTGGTTGAGGAGGTCGTACTGGTTGTGCAGGTGTCCTCACCTCAGGTTTGACCTCACACTGAGGTCTCATGAAGAGGTGAGGCAGGATTCCTCTTTTCTTTTCTTTCTCTTCTTCCTTCTTCTTTTCTCTCTCTTCTTCTTTTAACCTGGCTTCCTCCTGTGCCGCCTCCATAGCCAGCTCATCCAGGAGACGCCTGGCATGCTCCAGGTGCATCTGGAGTTCCAACAGTTTTTGTAGTCTGCTCATCTTCTCTTTAAGTTGACTAGTCAACAATGGTAGCCAGACTGACGAGTGCTCTGCTTTATATTCCTGGAGCACGAACGTGAAGGAAAACATCCCCTGGCACCAAAACTTACCATAACCAAAAACAAAACATCAAACGCGCGGACCTAAAAGAAACACTCACGTTGACTTTTTTACTTTTTACTTACAAACACAGACATGCACGATTTGACAAGACAGAGAAAACAAAGGGTGGATTTTTTACTGACAAAAGAAACGAAGTGTTTATAGACACACTTCTATTTATTTTTTAAAGACACAAACACAAATTTGTTTTGGCAAATTGAATTAGTATCTCTTTTCTAAAGTATTGGGGTAGCCCTGAAAAGGGCTGGTGTTTATTTTGTTAACGGGAGTGATGGAAATCTTTTTTATTGTCTAAGATTGCGTCCCCGTCTGGCAGCAGGCTTTCCTATACGATACGGTCTGCTTCTGCGGAAAGAGGAGGATAATTCTTTGGTGTCCACACGGCAGTCGATAAAACCTCGGTCTGGTTCTTGCTGCTCCTGTTGCTGCTGCTGTTGTTGTTGCTGTTCTCTCTGCTTCTGAAGTCTGTACTTCTCTGTCCATTCTTCTTGTTCTTTCTTGATTTCCTCTCTAAAGATCTCTTCTGTCAGGTCTTGGGCTATGGCTAACAACCTGACATTCTCTATCTCTTCAGGCTTCGGTATCAGGTTTAGCCTGACACGATGTAAATTGACGTAAGCTTCGTTCAGCTTGGCTAGTCTGGAAGGCATCTTCATAGGTAGACGAGTCAACCATGGATGGCCAGAGTGGAGACCAACCCGCTTTATATGGTTCAAACGCGGACGCGATAGAAAACATCCCTACTAGGTTTTAGTGTCGGAACGTTATGTTAGCGAATGTCATGGTGAGGGATAGAGAGAAGTCAAAGAGCATATATTCACAGCGCTTTTTGAAAACAAACAACAGACATATTTTTTTCAAAACACAACATTTTTTATTCAACCAATAATCAACTACTAACCATTAACAAGTAACAATAACATCAAACAAATTATTTTTGACAAGGTTGACAACGTTGTGAAATCATGTGAGATTTCCACTAATGGAAGTCATGAGGCCATTGATGTACACTACGTTTCCTAGCTAAAGACAAAAGATAGCCATAATGGTCACAAAACCATCGATCTACTTTCTCATCGTTTCTAGAAGAGTGACGATCAAAATAAGTCACTAAATGTTCTAAAGGATATCCAAGACTGCGTTGATGAAGAAAATACACAATATTGTCCACACACCATGGAATCTGTGCCTTGTAATTTCACATTATTGAATCGTGTCGTCTGGGCATTTCTTCTCATAAAGTCAATGATGTCGTCTTCCAAAGGGGGTAATCCATACGAATCAAAATATTCCACACAATCCTCTTGAGGGAAGTAGACGGCAACCCAGTGAGTTCCTGGAAGATGACTTTCGTCCGTGTTGATGACATAAGCTTGATGGTCTTGAGGTTTGCGATAAGGTAGTTCATCTTTAGCGCACACGACAGGATTCCAAGAAGCAGTATACGAACTATTGCTCAAAAGGTAATAAAGTTCCCAGGTGTCCATTTTTTGTTGTGTTGTTTTTTGTTTTTTTTTCACAGGTAATGATAAGTCATCAATTCAATTCTGACTTTATGTTTGAAACGATCTGTCAAGTAGCCGTTTCTTCGCCTTGTCTCCGCACTCTGGGCTAAGAGAGATTCGATGCGATAGATCTCAAGAGTAGTCAATGGAGAACAGGAATGATCACGCAAGCCTTTATACCACTCATGCAACACGGCTTCTTCCGAGATGAGACTCCAAGCGTCGTCCAGATACTCGTCCAATTTTTTCTCTTGGCTCATCATCATATATATTATCGTGTTGAATTTGACTGGGATGATCGTTTTGACATCCATAACAATATGTCTTACTCAATTCCGTAATTGTATCCGCCAGGTGTTTGGCAAAACAGGACACTAAATGTTGTTCTTGTTCTGACCATCTGGACGTTACCACTACCTCGTTCTCTTTGTCTTGGTCTTGGGGTTCTGTTTTCACGCTATCCTCCCATTCCATGTCCAAAGATTCTCTACCGTTCAGTGAGGGATAGGAGTCTTCCATTGTTTTTAATAGTCTAGAATGACTTCTCTCAAGCTGTTGATTTCGATGGTATTATCGAATTCGGCATACAAGATGACGTTCACCGTCTCAGTGAGAGCTTCTGCAAACTAAAGTTCCACACACAGTTGACCGAATTTTATAGGGTGGAAATGTCCCTCGTCGCTGCCTTGGTCTGGAATGAAATCAAAGGCCCACAAAGTGTAACCTCCTACATAATCGTCGTACGAAATACCGTGACTGGTGTTGGTTCCTAGTTGCCCCGTAGCTTCGTACAGGGACAAGTACGATTTCAAGTAATTTTTCTGGGCAAAGTTAGGATCGAAGGGTCTGGTACACAAGGTCTTGCCATCGCGACTGACTTCGATCTCGGACACTCTGTAGTGCTTAAACTGGAAAGGATTTTGATCGTGGGCTCCGTTGAGGGCTGCATTAATGACGATGCCAACGATTAAACGTTTGGGTAACTGTCCTTGGAACAGATGATCTTCGATCTTGGATAGGAGTCCAGTAGCAATGGTGAATGTTTTCACTTCTACACGTCGTATCGGATACTTGGCGGTCGATCTGCTCAATGTGTGACTGATGTCGTTTCCGCTTTAGGTAACACTTCTACGCGGCAGATGTAAAGTCTGGCTTCTTGGATGATGGTTTTGTACTCGTTGGCATGAGCCATCAAATGGAAAGCGACACTGCTGCGATTTAGTCTCAGGCGAATATCCACTTTCAGCAAATACTTGTCTTGCAACTACATGTCCAAATGCAAACGATCCATCAGTTCTAAATTACGACCTTGCAGAATTTTCTTCGACGGTCGTTAAAGCCCACATTGTGAGGATCGTCATCGGCTGTCAGGACTGTGTCGTTAAACTTGTTCTCACCTGCGGTGTCAGGATTCCAAACTACGCAAGCATCCAGATGAGTGTTCTTGGCCTCTTTTCCGTACGTCAAGAGATTTTCCAGGTACGCTCGGTTAGGGTAAGTATTCATGCTACTGCTGACCAGTTTGTTATTCAAGTACAAAACCACCTCGCTGAGCAAGGAATGCATGAAATTGTTGACGGGAGCTACTCTGGCCTCGTCTCCCGGATTGGTGTTGTCGGTTTTGATCACTTTCAGTTTCAGATACAAGGAACTGCTATTCAGATCGATGTAATCTTCGGGTTGTCCTTTGATTTCAAACTCGATGGGAGCTGAATCCGTCAAAGAGAAGACGGGATGAAATTCGACCCATTGGGATTCTTGCATTGTCATCATGGTGGGTGGCATGGCAAACAGATCCAGTTCCGACTTGGAACAAGCACAAGACTCTCGGTGCATCATTTTCTCTGATTTAATAATAAAAAAAGTCTAACTCTCGGACAGTTTTTCTTTTCTTAGTCTTTCCAAAGCTAGGGGTGTGAAGTCCTCTCAAGGGGTGTTTTCGTCGTCTTTTTCTGCCTTGTCCTTGCTGTGGCGTCAGGCAAGCAGAAATGTCTGACTCGGCATCGCCCAGGGCATTTATAGGAGTTTCTCGCCGACCCAAAATGTCTTTGCCCGTTTGAAGCAAGACACTTTTGCCTGCTCTCAACAAAGCTTCTTTGGGGTTTTGTTTGTCAATGATGATATTTTGGAGAAATTCTTTACCTTGCGTCAACGCGGCATCTATCAAGGCGTGCAATCCCCCTGTCACCATCGGTTTTAAAACGGGAACCACTGTACGAAAGGGCGATTTGAGCATATCACTTAAACCATGTCCTCGCTGTCGAGCGACTCCTTGGTACACAGGATACATGACTGACAAAAAGTTAGAGTAATCGTTTTCGAAAATGGAGTTTCACTGTGACTTTCCCTTTGGTGAATGGAATATTTTGTCCTAGATCTCCTTTTATAGTAATGTTGACAGTGTCGAAATACGAATTACTGACGGGCAAATAGTGAGGATTTACAAATTCGCGGTGAACGTGATAGGTGTTTCCACCTTCCTCGTCAGAGTTCGTGGCAGAATCCACTTTGAAAGGAATGACACGCAGTAACGGTACGGAGGTGTGTCCCACCACGTTGTACTCCGCCACATCGGAGTACACAAAAATCAAATTCAGTCCTTGGTTCATTTCTACAGGGAATCTAAAATATTTCGCAAAATCCAAGTTGCCAGTTATGGCTGGTATCTCGTTTTTCATCTTGATGAGCTTGGGGTCTCCACCTAAAATATCATACAATTCAGGACAAAATGTAATGGCCAATACTTTGTCCTCTGAAAATTTCATCATTAGACGACGAGCCATTTTGTGGTACTCGAGGGTGATACTTTTTTCTAGTTCTCTCCAAGGCTTTGGCAAACACGGCATTGAATTTGATAGAAATCGTGTTCACCAAATGTTGACCACTAAAATAATAACCTGCAGGAATGGTCAACAGATAGGTGAATCGTTTAGTTTTGGGGTCTTGTGATTTCATAGAGTCAGCTACACTGCTACGTTCATCCAAGGCTTGTTGCACTTGTTCGTCATAACTTCTACCGTAAAAGTGTTTTGATTTTCGATGATGTTTTTGATTTGTGTAGGGTGAATTATTTCCACTAAAGCCACTTCCCAACGGGCTTCGTGATCCAATTGGATGGCTTGAGGTAATCTGGCCGTGTAACAGCACAAGGTATTATTGGGAAACACCTCCATGGAACTGTCACTGGGTAACGTTAAGTAAAATTGGTTGTTCATAATTCCACAGTTCTAGTGTCCGAGGAGTCACTGGAAGTCAGAGGAGTGTCTAAAAGAGGATGGTTAGGGTGACTGTTGGAAGGGGGACTAACATTGGACACAAGACTCCCGTTGTTGTTTCCGTTGGAGGAATATTTCAGAGACGGATTGGGAAGAAGGTAACCAATGCAACTGCCGAGTAAAATGGTCCACAATTGTTTGTCTCCTTGTTGCAAACTCAAATTGGCAATGGCAGCACCGATGACACAATGCACCATATAGATTTGGCAGATAAAGACGATTTGCGTTTTAAGCACACATTCTCCACACCACACCCACAAGGGTTGCTTTTGTAGATCTTGCAGAAAAGAACTGGGGGAAGGAGTGGTCACTGTAGTAACTGAGGCTGTGTTGAAGGGCATGATGATCACTTCTTTTTATAGTCGATGATTTGCGAAGCGTCGATCCAAGAGTCAAAACTGGGAGGATATCCTTTCCAACGCACTTTGACTTCTTTGACACGTCGTTTTACCACTTTTCGGGTTCTTCGATCGAGAATGCTTTCTATCTCGTACACATCGTCTTCTTTTTTGGTCACACGTTGTAACTCGGGCAAGTAAAACGTTCCTTTCAACACTTCCCCGTTCATGTCTTCCAATTTATAGACGGGAGGATGACGGCCACGCACACGTTCGGTGACACGAAACAATTCGGTAGTCCAGTTGGGTAAGTAACCTTTGTCGAAAGTGCGTTTGGTTTTGCCAATGCGCACCCAATCTCCTGATCCCAACACTCCACCTTTCTTGGGGACAGGCACTCTCGGGAACGTTCCAAACAGACGCTCGAAGACGGTCACTTCGTTGTCGGGAGTCACTTCTTGGGGGGCACGTCCGATGCTCCGATGGTAAGATTGGTTGTACGATTGAACGAGGTGTGGCAAGACGTCGATGTACTTGAGAGTGTGTTGATGCGTAAAATATTTCCACATGCGTTCTTTCAAGGTGCGTTGAAAACGTTCCACGATGATAGCTTTGGTTTCGGGATTCTCGGTGGTGGAAAAAGTATGTTACGTTTCTTCAATTCTTTTTGGAAAGATTGGTTCAGAAATTCGGTGCCTTTGTCGGTTTGTCATCGAAGAGGGTGACGCCCACCTTGTTTCAACACCAGTTGGAGGGCTCGCACTAACTCACTGCTCGATTTGGAAGTCAATGGCACGACCCAAGCAAATTTAGAAAAGACGTCGATGACACAAAACAAATATTTGTAGCCACGATTCTAGGTGGCCAAATGAGAGACATCGGCTAAATCGGCTTGCCATTGATGATCGATGCCTTCCACTCGGGTGCGACTTCTGGAAAATTTTCGTCGAATGGGTTTGTGTAAGGTGTACGTGGCTTGTTCTTGTAACCAGCAATGCACTTGAGGTAAACGAACACCTTTCAGTCGAGTTTTGGCAGCACGATACAATTTCTGAACTCCTCCGTAACCTGCAGGATGGGATGGATCGTAGTAAATGCTGGCTAACAACTTCTCCATTTTTTTAATAAGTGATCCACTCTTCGCTGATGGTACTCTGAAGTGGTTTAGAAACGGCTTTACGTGTCGGATGTGCCACAGGAGTAGAAGTCGAAGGTAGTTTTGGTGGTAGTGGTGGTGGTGATGGTAATGGAATGGCTTTGGTCTTCTTTTCTTTTTTCACTTCTGCTTTCCCTTCTTTCTTTTTCACTTCTGTCGAAGGTGGAGTGGACATCATCTTTTTAACCCAAGCTTTAAGTTCTTCTCGTTTGGGTGTAGGTGAAGGGGTCAACAAGGACGCTGCAATCTTACTAGGGATGGGAGCTGCTGACGGTGTTTGCAAGACATCTCTTGCCTCTTCTTCCTCAGGCAACCGTGGGGCTACATCTGTCTTGACCACTGGGAGTGGTAGTGGTTGTGGTGGTGGTGGCAGTGGTGGTGAACTTTTCATCAGAGCCTTAAAATCTTTTCAGAGTGGGTAGAGCTGTTTCATCTAAAGCTTTCTGGTGAAAGAGTTGCAGTCGTTGCAACAATTGACCGTACCGTTGCGATTTTTCCGTTTCTGACAAATCGCTGCGATCCATCAAGGATTGCAATTCGTGTTGTAACTGGGACATCTCGGTCAAATGAGGATTGGGAGGTAAATGTGGGGTTCGTTCTTCTTGCCAACGATGGCATTCCATCCATCGTTTGTAAGGCACTAAAGCTAGTTTTCGTCCTTCCATTGGATTTCAAGGATCACGTCTGAGATCTTTTGACTCCAGAGGTCCCTTTTATCTTCTTGGATCTTTTAATCTTCATCCTCCCAGGATGTTTCCCAATAGTCCTTTCAGCAATGGTCCTCCTATTGTTCCCATTACTCCTTTCAGTAAGGGTCCTCCTATTGTACCCATTACTTCTTTCAGTAACATGGGTAAAAAAGGCAAAATTCCTCCGCGTTGTACCAACATTTTTTTCTTTTGACTAATGGGGATTTTCTTTTGGACCATTTGGCGAAGAACGTGTCGATGTTTGGCTAAGCATTCTTTCTGGTGTTTAGACAAAGGTATTGTGCCTTTCAAGACATTCAGACAACATTCGCACACGGTATCGATGACATCTTTGGAGGTAGTTTGAATGAGTTTGTTTCGCATGGGTGGAGGACCTTTGGACAGGACGAACAACATGTCCCAATGTTTGGCTAAACGAGGTAGCAGTCCTTTCTTTTTCTTTCCTTTGGGGGTAGAAGAGGAATGTCTTTTTTGGGGTGACATTTTTCTCGATTGGTTCGTTGGTTCCGTGGCACAGAGCAAAAAATACTCTAACGTCGATGACTTGTCACACGGTATTTTATCCTTTTTGTGGGGCTATCGCTTCGTCATAAAGGACGATGTGTTTTCCAAAATCACCAAAGAATCCTCCTCTTTGGTGACTCCTCTTTGTCTTTGGATGAGTGTATCTTTTCTGGGGGTGACGTCTATGTTTGACTAAGCGTTTTTTCGGATGACGAAACTGTCTTTTTCTTTTTCCTTTCTGGACAGAAGAACGACAATGAGGAGATATCTTTTGGTGCACCACGTACACTGAAATCCATGACTCGACATGCATCCTTTTATCTTTTTGGTTTCTTTAGGAAGTTAGAGAACGTGTTCTCTAACTTTACGGCGTGATTATCTACTAACTTATCCGTATTAATGTAAAATCCTCCCCTTTGGTGGTTTCTCCTTTTATTTTTTGGACGAGTGTGTCTTTTCAGAGGGTGACGTCGATGTTTGGCTAAGCGCTTTTTAGGATGACGTGACTGTCTTTTTCGTTTTCCTTTTCCTTTCTCGCCCGAAGAAGGAACACGATGGTAACGGTGTGTACTTCTTGGAGGGGACATTTTTGGGTGTTGAGCAGCACAAAAACACTGATCCATATTGTTTGCCTCAGGTCTTTTTATAATGGAATGCGTCGCCACTGATTGTCTTTACGTCGTATCAACTTCATGACAGGCAACACACGTCGTGGAGGAGTTCGCAACGGACTAAATCGGGACAGTTCTTGCTTGGACTAATCCAGTAAACTCTGTAACACACCCGTTCTCTCTTGGACTTTGATTTTGGGGGCAGGTACTTTGTGAGCAGCGGCCACTGCCGCTAAAGAGGAAGAGGGTGTCACCACTGGAGGAGAAGTTTGTGGAGACACTCTCTTTCGGGTAGAAGCTGTTCTCTGTGGACTTTTCTTTTTCTGTTTCTGAGGCTGTGACCTGGTCTTGACACCGTTGCTCTTTTTCTTTTTCTTCTGGGTACGTTTGGGCGTGGATTTTTTCTTGGGAAGAACTTTGGGAGCATTGGGATCCTATTTTAAGAGGGAACGAATGATGACACCTCCTAGAGAACCGCTTCCTCCAGGTTTCAAAATGATTTGCTTTTTGGTTTGAGTTTCAATGCGAGGATCGGATAACTGCGTCAAGGCAACTTTGTTTCTCTCAAAAAAACGTTTGGTTTGATGTGGAATCTGAATGATGCCTTGCAGTAATTGACGTGCTGTCACCGTAAACCATCGTAAGACTTTGAGACTAGCTTCTAAGACACGAGCACGTATTTGTGGATTTTTTTCGCGACTGATACCGTACAAGGCACGAATCAATTTGATGGGAAGATGAGACTGAAGGGACGTCATGTTGACGCTATGTGAGACAGAGCCAAAGTGACCGATGTTTTTATATACTTTTTTTGGTGATTGTGATTGTTGTTAAGTCGACGAAGGGGACGTGTACACGACAGGCCCTCTGTCTTGGCACCAGTGGTGAAACAGATGGGTACGAAATCGCAAATAATCGGGAGTGGTGGGTTTTAAATCCACGAGTAAATAAGCGTGTGGGGTTTGAGTGGTATCGTTGTACGCATGAGTCAGCCAAGGTGTTCCTAACTGTTTGGCTAAGACTTGCACTTGCGATTTATCTCTAGGGCTTTTAAACAACACCACGTTATGAGTATTGAGACTGATGGTACGATGGGTTTTACTTTGTTGAAACAAATTTTGGGTGATGTAAATGACACTGGCATTACGATGATGCCCTTTGCGAGTAAACCACGGTTTAATTTCTTCTTCGTCTTCTCCTAACATGTCGTCAAAAATAACCAGATGGGTTTGACTAGGGTCAGATACGATCCCGTCGTCTTCGCCAGGAATGCCTTCCACAAAGACGACGTGGACGATCGATCAAATGATGTTTATGTTCGATCAAACGTTTGACAAATTCGGTTTTGCCTGAACCGCTAGGTCCGGCTTTGAGCATGTTAAAGGGATGGCGAAGATACAAGGCCTCCCAACTAGTCCTATCCACGTGTTCGTCAATGACTTTGACAGTGGAGGAAGAGGGAGCAGAGACAGTAGAGGTAGCCATATTAGTGTAAGAAATGTCACTTTTGACACGAGAACAGAAAAGATAAGAGTTTTTATGCTTTTTTCAGCACACGTTTATTGTCATCTTTAATGGTGAACAACACGAAAGACAAAAATACATAAAAGCCAAATGGTTAAGTACATGAATATAAGACACATCAAAACGATCATAGTAGAATATAAACAAATCTCTGTACAACATTTGTGGTGATCAAGAGGTGGAATTGTAGGGACAGTGTGTAATGTTCTTAGAGTCTCTACACTCCTTGGCACAGTCACACAAGTGTCTTCCCGGAATGGTCTTTCGGGTATGTCGATAATTGTCCTGTCCTGCCCTGAAGGGAGTGGTTCTTCTGGGAGTGGTAGTCCGTTTTTATACCTCTTTTTGTCGGAGGCAATAAATGTACTTTCTGCAAAGAGATGGTCGTACTCCAGTGGCAAATCTAAATTGTTTAGTCACTAAGTTGCACATCACACACCGTTCAGAAGTATCCCCTTGAACTAAGTTAACGTTGTGTAAAAGATTTTGGTAACCCTCTAACTCTTCTTCTCATTCGTTGGTGTGGAGAGTAAATAGGTGTGTTTTATGCATTCTCGTCCGTTGGTGTGGATAGTAAATAGGTGTGTGTTTTTTGCATTCGCGTCCGTTGGTGTGGACAGTAAATAGGTGTGTGTTTTATGCTTTCGCGTTCGTTGGTGTAGATAGTATATAGGTGTGTGTTTTATGCATTCTCATTCGTTGGTGTGGATAGTATATAGGTGTGTTTTATGCATTCTCGTCCGTTGGTGTGGATAGTAAATAGGTGTATGTTTTATGCGTTCGCGTCCGTTGGTGAGGATAGTAAATAGGTGTGTGTTTTTTGCATTCTCGTCCGTTGGTGTGGACAGTAAATAGGTGTGTGTTTTATGCGTTCTCGTCCGTTGGTGTGGATAGTATATAGGTGTGTGTTTTATGCATTCTCATTCGTGGGTGTGGATAGTATATATGTGTGATTTATGCATTCTTGTCCGTTGGTGTGGATAGTAAATAGGTGCATGTTTTATGCTTTCGCGTCCGTTGGTGGGGATCGTAAATAGGTGTGTGTTTTTTGCATTCTCGTCCTTTGGTGTGGATAGTATATAGGTGTATGTTTTATGCGTTCTCGTCCGTTGGTGTGGATAGTAGGTATGGTGTGTTTTATGCATTCTCGTCCGTTGGAGTGGATAGCAAATAGGTGTGTGTTTTATGCATTCTCGTCCGTTGGTGTGGATAGTAAATAGGTGTGTGTTTTATGCTTTCGCGTCCGTTGGT
Source organism: Megalonaias nervosa (assembly GCA_016617855.1). Classification (NCBI taxonomy): domain Eukaryota; kingdom Metazoa; phylum Mollusca; class Bivalvia; order Unionida; family Unionidae; genus Megalonaias; species Megalonaias nervosa. The sequence goes on along the minus strand of JAECUM010016610.1, from coordinate 45,393 downwards.
GTGGATAGTATATAGGTGTGTTTTATGCATTCTCATTCGTTGGTGTGGATAGTAAATAGGTGTATGTTTTATGCTTTCGCATCCGTTGGTGTGGATAGTAAATAGGTGTGTGTTTTATGCATTCGCGTCCGTTGCTGTGGATAGTAGATATTGTTTTTTTCTTTCTCCTTTTCTTTTGTGTGTATTGGTCTTTGTCCCTATAAAACTTCCTTTATCCATATTAAATTCAATTCACCTACCTACCTACCTACAGTATCGCGTATTCTGGTCAGCCAGTTCAGTGACGTCACTGAAGCTTGAAATTTTGAGGCTATAAATATAGCCTTGGGTTTTCCACAGGTTGTAGCTATAAATAGATGAAAGGATGAGAAAAAGAAGAAAAATGTACTGTAGAAGATGAGGTGCTGGTGGAGAAGAAGAAGGGAGGAAAGTAGAAGAAAACTAAATGACCCCATTCAGGGCCACTCATATGTCTCGAAAAGATGTCTACTCTCTCTTGCCTACAAATGTTTCAGTTGTTGTATAATTTATGTGTAATGGGTCAATCCATTGCCTCAAAAAGATTTACTCTTTCTTGCCAAAAAGAAATTTTAGTTGTTGTATAATTTATGTTTAACTCACAAAAACATTATTCTCTGTTGCAAGTGTCCAGTACCGCGATGTCACCCTACCTGTTCCATTCCTATTGTTCCCATATAAAATTCCCATTGATGCTATAGTGTCCCAGGGTGTGCCATTTGACGCTATAAATCTTGACGCTATAGTACAAAGTAGGGTCCCGTAATGCTAATTCCCATTGACGCTATAAATCTTGACGTTATAGTAGAAAAAGTAGGGTCCCGTAATGCTAATTCCCATTAACGCTATAGTATCGCTTATTTTAATTTTTTATTTACAATTTTTCAATTTCCGCGAAAGTCGGTATGAGTTTAAATAATTTCAGTACTACTTTAAGTTTTGGTAACATTTTAAAAATTTATCTATGGATTATTTTCAGTCTCCGCTAAAGTCCGGTGCAATTTCAGAATTTAGTGCTACACTTTGTCTTTGCCATTTCTGACAACCAAAACATCTGGCTAGTTATCAGTTTCCATTCAAGTCCGCTAAATTTTTCGGAAATTTAGTGCAATATTTTAAGTCACAGCAATCTGAATACAATCTTCCAGAGTTTTTCTCAGTCTCCACTAGAGTTTGGGACATTTTGGTAATCTTAGTACTACTTTTAGACTAAACAAATATAATTTAATCTTCTGGGATATGTTCAGTCTCCGTTAAATTCTGGGACAAAAATTTCGTAAATTTTAGCGTTACTTTTAGTCACAGTCATTTGAATATTAATGTTCCAGATTTTCTTAGTCTCCACTGTAGTCCGGGAGAATGTCGTAATTTTAGTACTACTTTTAGTCTAAACCAATGTAACCTAATGTTCAGGGATATGTTTAGCCTCCATTAAATTCTGGGACAATTTCGTAATTTTTGCGTTACTTTTAGTCACATCCATTTTGGCGTTGGTCTTTTCCTTGATTATAATTATTTATAGCATCATTATAATTATGCCGTCAACATAATTTCAGGTCTAGGTAATGCTTTATATATAAATCTCGGGCTTGTATTAGTATATGTCTGTCTCAGTCTCTACACACTTTGTATAGAAATGAAACAGGTGGCGTGATGTCACGGTACTTGCTACATTGTTGCAAGTGTCCAGTACCGTGACATCACCCTACCTGTTCCATTCCTCTTGTCGCTATACAAGATTCCCATTGTCACTATACAGGCCCAGGGTGTTGTCGCTATACAAAATTCCCATTGTCGCTATACAGGCCCAGGGTGATTTTCTGTCGCTATAAATCGTGTCGCTATACTGGCCCGGGGTGGGGTGGTGGTGGTCTGTAATGTATTTTCCCATTGTCGCTATAGTACCCCACTACACTACTGACGGTCCGCAAGCCATAGCATTCGCTGATGTGAGGAGAGGCCAGCTGGCAGCAGAGACACGTGAGAGAAAGAAGAGTGCGGCAGCAACCCCAGTAACTCAGACTTCCAGGTACGTCTGCACCAACTGTAATAGGGACTATCACTCGCGCATCGGCCTGCACAGCCACAGCATACGATGCCAAAACCAGACGACACTCCAAGGGCGCTACTCGCATGACCCGAGACTGAGCCGCCAAAGATGATGGATGAGTAACTAGCTACGATGTCGTAACCTCAACGTCCTCGAAGTTGGGGTGCTAATATTAATACGATTTAGTAATTAGATGTGCATTTCTTTTTCATAATTATTTGATTTCCCCAGAAATTTGTGTTGATGTTTGCTGTCTAAATAATTTTTGTAAAATGTTCATTGGATATCTGTGTGTCTTATTCTTACGTATTAATTTAAGTGTCTACAGTTTTTCCTAGCAGTTCCATACCTTGCTGGCATTTACGAAGGAGTCGTTATTTAAACAGTATTTCACAACATATAGTATTTGCTGGGTTTTTTTTTTTTTTTTTTTAAACAGATGTAATGTAAATTTTAAGAGTTTTCAAAAAAAGAGCTTGCCTCTTCCGCATGAAATTTAGTAATGAAATTTAAATCATGTGGACAAATTCATTCAACATAAAGCATTTGAGACCGGGATACTGATTACAGTTCGTCATATGATAGACTTCCGCAAATTGCACAATATCAAAAAACCAGTTAGAATCGATTTTCATTTTGAAATCTGTTTAATTCAAATCGTGTTTAGTTTTGGTTTTGCGTTCTTGTCTAGTTGTATATAAATATCGCAGAAATGTTCAAAGGGAACTAAATCCTTGTCTCTACCATCTCAATCTACCATTTCACATCAAAGGGAACTAAATCCTTGTCTCTACCATCTCAATCTACCATTTCACATCAAAGGGAACTAAATCCTTGTCTCTACCCTCTCAATCTACCATTTCACATCAAAGGGAACTAAATCCTTGTCTCTACCATCTCAATCTACCATTTCAGATCATCTACCCAGAAGCTGTAGGTCATTTTTATTGATGCAAAAACTAGAGAAAACTATTTTAACAAGACAGATTTGCAATAACTAGTCCTTACATAAGATTAAAAACTTTGCACACACACACACACACACACACACACACACACACAATAATAATAATAATTGCATGTCAGAGTGGATCCTCACGCAAAACACACAAATACACTGCCTTTCTATAATGATTTATAATACATGAATCACTGTGAATGATTTAAGGAGGAGCTACAACTATACTGACCTACACTCGACTGAGAAGAAAAGAAATTAATAAAACGTCTTTTATATGCATATAAATACACATGGCGGTAACCATGCCCCCCCCCCCCCTTAAAATAAAGTTCAGCAATTGCAAAAAGCAAGAAAATGAAATTAAGGAACAGATTACAGGATAAAGATACATTAAATTTAACAGAAAGTCACTCCCCTGTCAATTCATTCAAACTGCTTTTGATTTTTACTTCTCGGTCTTTTCCGTTGGTTTGGATTTCGAGCAATGTTTTTAGCGCCATTTGAAATAATTTTCAGTTGGTTGAAACTGTTTCTGTTATGTCTTGCATTTTGTTTTTCGAATTCATAAGGAATTTCAGGAAACTTACTTTGCGCTTTTCCTCAGTTTAACAACGCCTAATTGCTTTCTCCATGAATTGCACATCTGAAATCTACAAACTGGAGGTCTACTGGTTGAAATAATTGCTGAACCAGCTCACGGGTATGCCGTTGGTTCCAGACACTGGTCGGGTTTTGGTTTGTTTGTTTAGCATGTTGTTCATTGATTCGGCATTATTGTCTGTTTGTAAGTCTTCCTTGAGCTTTTTTCTTCTTGGTTCGTTTATATGGCAATCCAATTTCTATATGTGGCTGTAGTAACATTTAATGAACTGGTAACGAAGAAGCTGCTTCATTTCCGAGGATCCCCCCCACCCCGGTAAAAGACGACGAAGCTGTCCGTATTAACCAACTCGGCGTCGCCAAAAATGTTATCTATGACTGTTCTCTTCAGATTCCCAGTCGCACAAACTTTTCTTAGAAGTTAGAATTTAATGGCTTTTTTTTTTTGTTTTTTTTTGTTTTTTTTTTTTTTGTTTTGTTGTGGTTTCTTTCATGTGCTCTGTACATTGCACCCGAGACACATTTGGGAAGGATATCTCCACAGTTCTGGTCAGGGCAGGTTCTTCACCTGCACAAAATTACACGTGCTTGAATTGTCTTGTTTCGACACTTCTGATGTTCTCGAGTTTGGCTGCAATTTGGGATAGCAATGTTCTGTATTGTCTCACAACTTGCGTCTTTGTGCGAAAGCACGGGCCGAAAAATTGGATGTTCATTGGTGTCTTTTCTTACGATACTCGTTTTTGTATACAATTGTTGTGAGATTATTTGTTTCGCGTTTTTTTTCTCCTAATAATATAAGTCTGTTATATGGTTGTCGGTATATAATATGATGGATGGCACTTTTTCTGTCTTGTATTATTCACGTTACAAACGTATGTTTCCCACTGTTACGTGTAGGCTCGTACAAAAGTAACAAAAGAAAAGAGTGAAGTCAACAAGCTTTGTAAATTTTAACAAAATTTATTTCCCTATAAAACAATGTAAAAATAGGAAATAGGACTTACGGTTTGTGAATATAATCCAAAAATTAATCCTAAAATTGAAAAATATAAGTCCTATCACTAAACAATTCTAATTGAATCCAGGTTCGAATCTCGATCAAATTCCAATATGGAAGGCGATGACGTCAGATGAGGTCGATGTACTAATGGCAACAATTCCTCGATTGAATCACAGTTTGTAATGTTTCCGTTTAGAACTCCAGAATAAATTTCCACTGAATATCTTTCTCCTAGGACTTTTATAAATATGAAGCACTTGTGTAGTTTTCTAGTGAATGAATTATTAAATTCCAAAAAATAGATGAACTTCAAGATAATCTGACATCAACAATAGAAACACCTTGTACTCTCAAGGTGTAAAGATACGGCTGATCAATCTACTAGCAAAATGGCTGTTTTAAGCTTCGATTTTAGATCACATGGTGGCTCACGTGACAGGCTACGTGATTTCTAACTTGAACAGCGCAATAAAAAAATGACAATTTGCACGTAAGCCTTGAAAGAACTTAGCGAATCTTATTATAAGATTCAATAAAAAAGTTGTTTACAAATGAGAGCTATCACGCAAGCAGATCATGACCTTGGTAATAGCCAATCGTTTTTACTCGATGTTTACAAGATCTATGAGCTAAAAATAGTGCTGAAGTAACCATTATAATCTAAACGGGTCAAGTTATTTTTCCGAAAAGAGATTCAAATCCAATGAAAATTATCAATAAAATGTAATGAAACAAAATTATAATAAAAAAGAATTTAAAACTAACACACAAGTAATTAAATTACATATACGTAACACCACACATACCAATTATCTCGAACATCTTGTCGGCAATATTTTCTGAGTAAGTGTTTTGGTTTTGCTATTTTCTTTAACTTTTATCTCATACGTCTTTTCCCTGCTTGTAGTTCCGTGCTCCATTTAAAGAGTCGTCTCGTTTTAATTCGTAATAAACTTTCCAAAGTTTTTAGCAGAGCAGTCTATCTGATATTTTATCCATCGTTTTGGGATTTGTTCTCACGTACAGCCGATTGACATATGGTTGCAAAACAAACCACCACTGTCTTGAATAAACTACTACTACCCCATGACCTTTTGTATGTTGCTGACTCTATAAACTGGTGTAAAAATATGCACATATTCATATTCATATTTGAGTGCATCTGAGTAAAATTAAATATTTTATTGTGTGTGTGTCTATATATATATATATATATATATATATATATATATATATATATATATATATATATATTAACACCTCCACCCACATTTTATGAGATAAAACTGAGTTAATATATTTATAAATGTGGTTTGCGGTAAATACATGGACCGTGCAAATAACATTTCATTTATTTCGTCGTTTAACCGGTGGTGGTAGCCGCGGCTGCGCGATTCATTCTATAGTTTATCACAGAAAGATATTATAATATTCGATGCTAGTTCTTTAATTTAGCCCGAAAAGTCGTATAATTCCTTGGTATTGTTGTTCATAAAATAACTAGAAGTAAATCTGAAATTCCTCTTCCAACTGCAGGGACATTAGAAGTCCCTTAATTACTACTACAATTACAACAGAGAAAAAAAGGAATTGTGAATGAAAGTTGTATTGCTAACTTGGTAATAAAAACAACAAATAACCCAGCAACAATAACGGTTTCATGGTGTTACCTATACCTCTGCATCATCTCTTTAACTGAATCATTCTTAATTTCTATAACCAACTTATGTATCAATGTTAGTTGGGAAATCTATTTCAAATTAAACAGTCTCATCCGATGTATACTTTAACTTGCCGTAAAATTTTGAATTTATTGCTGATGATTTATGTTTATAGTGTTAATTATATTTATATTGTTAATTTCGCTTGCAATTTATTAATAAAAATTTTAAAAATGTAATCAGTATTGCTTCAGTATGCTACAATATTTCAAAAAATGAATTTACTTTATCTGGGTCTCTGGGGCACATATTACTAGGTACCGCCGTATCTGTTAGGTACAGAATATGGTTGCCTAACAAGGCAACAACGTGTAAGCCATTCTTAGATGGCTCTTCTGGTACATTTGTATAGCAGCCATACTATTTTCTACTTTGGCTTTTCTAAGTTTTACCGTCTAGGTTTTATTTTATTGCCTTCCATTTCGTTTTCAACACAAATTAAGATTTCTAAAAAGTTACTTTCAATTAGCATTGAGTTATTTTCAAATTATTTTCAGCTTATAAATATTATTATTGTCATTCAGTTGAACTTTTATGTCCAGTTTTCATCTTCCCCTTTAAAATGTGCTTAAACGTTAATAAGTTAGCAATTGATGGTGAAACGGATAATCCAAATCTGCATGATAAAAACCCACTGAAGTATCTAATCCCATAATTTGTTAAGTAGTCGTCTTTGAACTCATTCTTTCATTCATTAAGATTATCTATTGGAAAAAAAAATTGTGTACACACGCCATGCAAAGAGGCTAGATCTTTTTCACATCGGCTGCAAGAGGAAATTAACGAGGATACGATGGCAGGACGGAGTCTCAGACACTGAAGTTCTCACTAGATAAGTCATTCCAAGCATCCTGATTCTGCTGATGAAATAACAGTTGAGACAGGTAGGACATGACACCTGGATGTCAGAACTACTATCAAAGAAGATACTCTAATGTGAGATGAAGGATGGAAAGCTATCTAAGGGTGGTCAGAAGAAATGTTCAAAGATTTCTGCAAGTTATCCTTGAAACACTTCAATACTGACTCTGAGTCTTGGGAAGATTTCGCACAGGATCGCTCCACCTGGCTCAATTTCATCCATACTGGAGCTACAGATTTTGAATGGAAAAAAATTATAGAGGCAGCACATAAACTAAACCAGTAAGTGATGTTATGGACATCTTTGATCTCGAAGAATGAACAACATATGATTGTGAGGTTTGGCCAAAGATTGTTATTCCAACTATGCATGTGATCATGAAGTGTTGTCAGTGATTGTTTTTCCAAATGTTCTTTATTGTTTTGAAGTGTATTCAAATGTTCTTATTCCGATTGTGAATGATATTCAAAGATTTTTCTTCCAACGGTGATTGTGTATTCTAGTCAAGATTATTATTCTAGTTGTGCTTTACAACTGTGAAGTGCTATTTCAACTGCACCTATGATAGTGAAGTGTGGCCAAATATTATTCTGTGCTTATGCTTGTGATATATGTGGACAACTGTGGTTAGAGCATCTGCCTCGAATGCTTGAGGTTGTGGGTTTGACCCCATCCCACCCCGAGTCATACCAAAGACTTATAAAAAATGGTAATAGCAGCTGCCTCACTAGGCGCTCAGCATTAAGAGGTTAGTGTTAGGACTGGTCAGCCTGGTGTCAGGATAATGCGACTGGGTGGGACATGATGCCACATGTCTACAGCATGATACCTCAGTGCTAGATATCAATATAAACTGCCACAATGCAGATATCGTAGCGATATGACTGAAAAATTGTTAAAGCTACATTAAAAGTCCAAATCACACACACACAATTAATTATAGGTTTTTTTATAAGTCAAGGAGATTAGCTTTCGTAACTCTTTTGTCTTTTTTCCTGTGGCTAAGCAAACTAAGTCAACAACACCAAACAAAGAATGTGTAAACTAGAGCCAGTCACCTCTGAATTAAGAGCAACATCTTTATTGATTTTCCAGCAAAGAAACAATCCATAAACTAGACCTAGCGACCTTTGAATTTTACATTGTTAAAGTGCTTATTTGACAGTTTAATGGATACACAAATCAAATTTAAGTTGATATAATGATATTTGAGGTATCATATAGCCAATGTCTGGTTCGTCAGAGTATGTACCTATCAAGAGCTTTGATATACTAAACATGTCCAGAAACAAATGGGATTTCAGGATCTTTGATGCACCTATAAATGAAGAAAGACATCATGCTGAACTGCAGAAAATGAAAATATTTGTACATAAACAACCTACAAAGTCATGGACGCCAAATCATACGAATTATAACTTTTTGAATGATACTGAATAACTTAAATTTTTCCTTTTTTATAGCATTAAATTGAAATAATGGGTAGAAAATTCCATTGCCTGTAAGCCCAGGGTAAACAAAAAATGAATGCAGCGCAACCATTACTCCCAATCTGAAAGCCTGGTTGGCAGCTGGAAAATATTATTAAAAAATGATTGTGTTAAAAAATATATACAGGTAAAACCCGTTATAATGCTATTCGTTATAACACAATTCCGCTTATAACACGATGGCAGCACGGCTCCCATTTTTTAATTTCAGGTGACCTCTCTTTTTAACATCCTAAATACACGCTCTCAGAAAAGCTGATTATTCATATCCCTAGCAGATTTTTTAACCCAAGTACTGCATTTACTGTTGCCTTAACTTCCAAAATTTTCTAAAACATATTGCAATGTTATATTTGTTAACGAAAATAAAGAAAAGCTATCAAGTTCAGACAAGTTAAAAGATTTTTTAGTACAGCCAGCACTGTTTAATATTTGGAAGAAGTAACATGTAGCTAGTTTGACATTCTCCGAGAACTATCAAACTGTTCAAACGTGTGAATTTGATCTCTTTGTCGGCTGACTGAGAAGTTTTTCAGATCCAACAATGAGCCAAATTTTCTTTGATGCACCGTCTGCGTTAAATGTCAATGTCATTGATACCAATGATTGTAAACTCCTTAGCAAGATCAAACATACTTAATGGAGACAAACAAATGTTTCTATCACAAATTACATTTGTCAACTGATAATATACCATGTATGTTTATTGTCTGAAGTATATTTGATGTCTTATGAAACCCGGTGACAAAAAAAAACTATCTATGATCAAGAGGTTAGTTAAAACACGACACTGAAATTTCAATGCACATTTCTATGGGAAAGTTTTTCAAGAAATTTGTTAATGCGATCCCGCTTATATCGTGATGTTATTCTTTGCACCCCAAGCATCACGTTATAACAGGTTTTACCTGTATATATATCAGAGACAAACATTTGATCACTGAATTGTTCCTTTCAGTACCTGCAGCAGGATCCCTGAATTATCACCATTTAACTTTATAGCTGTGTGTTGGGTGATTTTTGCTGCAGGAAATAGGCCAAACTAATGCACCTCTGCAACTCGTTATCTGATTAATTAATCACAGTCCATACTACCAGCCCCTCAGTGTCAACCCTTAAACAAACAAGGCCCACTAATGTTTGTCTTTTTCAACACACCACTTGTGGTTGTTGTTTCTTTCAACTTCAGCTTGGCATACTGGATGCATCTGATCTTGTACACATATTTTGCTTACTCACTGGTTTGTTAATGAAATGGGCACTCACTGCAGAGCATGTGACTGTTGCTTCTGCTGACTAATGTTATCTAAAGGAATGTGGCAAGCATAAATAAGCAAACCAATCACAATTTTTGTTGCATATTACACTGGCTTGTGGGTAATGGCTGAACAAAAATGCCACATGGAAAGTTAACAGCTCTCTGACAGGTTAGACACCGATATAAGTGTCAGATTAAAAAACCTCAGATCAACATAAAATATGGATATGCTTCCAGAAAGGGATGGCCTACTACTAGAAAGCTGACAGACAACAATACAGTGTTCAAAAAAGGAAACTGTTTCATTATCTGTCATTTGTTGATCTCAGATTCATTAAATGTGTCTCTAAGCTTGTGAGACACTTTCCACTACCAGGACTGATGGTGGGTTACAGGTATTGGGTGCAATTAGGACTAACTAACTAACTAACTAACAAACTATATATATATATATATATATATATATATATATATATATATATATATATATATATATATATATATATATATAAAGTTGGTGGAACATGTTAATTACAGCAGTGTTATAGATAACTGCAGTAACTTATCAGACAACCAGTTTTCAAATGGATTTTCAAACATTTTCTACACCTGAAAGTATAATAGACATAATTTCAGGTCTTAAATCTGTATGTATATATAGGTGATGCTCAATTTATGCCATTAATGCATTCCTGTGGTTAAGGAGTAAATCGAAATTGGCATAAATTTAAAGTAAATATGGTAACAAAAGGGAAAGGTTAGGTCAGTTCAGGGCTGTTTAGGCCAGTTTACTGTATGTACAAACATACATATTAATGCACAGTGTCACAGATATCTGTGACTGTAACACAATGTGTTGACTTAAAAGCAGTTGCTGAATTACAAAATTTGTTTATGGAGGCATCTTTCAAAAAGTTAACAAAACCAAAACTCTTTCTATCAACTAAAAACTTTTAAATTTGAAATAAATTGACTGAAATTAAGAAGTCAAAATACCATCTTTGTTCAGCAGAGACAGTAGAGTCTGAAAGTTATTTCCCATCCCCATTTGCATCATTACATTCTGAGCATAAATAATTAATCAGTGAAACGTCTAAATTAAATTTTCAAACTGAAATAGTATACCTTGTCAGTGCAAATGGAGATTTTTAACCAGATGGCTTACTGTATATACTTGCTGCTGTTACATACAGAACCAGCAGATCTGGGCCTGTGCAGTTCATTAGGAGTACAACAAACAACATAGATCCTGATCAGCATGCTCATTATAATATGACAAATCACAATCTAAGTTATTAACTGTTGGACTCAACTTACAAACGAGTATATATGGTATTACATGTAGGAGTCTCACTCTTATATCATGATTTTATTGTATAGTGACTAGCAGCAAAACTTTGGGAACGTCAACAATGAAAGTCCACTACATGTATATTTTTATTTGTTTTGTTTAGTGTTTACAGCACAGCAACACAAGTAGTTACTTAGTGCAGAGGCAACTGGAGTAAAGTATCTTGCCCAAGTACACAACATGGCAGCCAGCCCAAGCTAATCTTATAGATTTAAACCTGTACCCTTTCAATCACATGTCTGGAATGCTCATTACAGAGACACTGCAGCTCCTTTTGTTTCTAACCTTACATTACTCTACAGGACTCTATATATATATATATATATAAAAGGTAACTACAGACTTTATTTTACAGGATAATGGGTCATATTACAGCAGTACTCTGGTTAGGAACAAATTTAAAATTAATTGTTCTTGTGTTGTGATAAACTTCCTCATGTTCATGTGATAGCATTGTTTCAATAAGATGACACCCAAGTTTCTTCTCGATGTGAAAGATGCAAAATTAGGTAAACAAGAATCAAAATTTTGTGAGTAAAACAATTAGGTAATCAAGTATCAAAATGGTGAAAATTTGTGATTTACAGCAACATCAAAATCCATGAAAATTGGTACCCCTCAAAAAATATATATATGGTAAATCACCATAATTCATTATCCTTGGCCAATTTTCAACATTTACTAGCACTGTCAAGTCAGAATACACTCCATTATAGATGTTCCTTATTGATACGGTTTGTATAGTCATCTAGTTTCTGTAGGGCATGGCACTTTATGTTCGTGTTTGCTCCATTTTCTTTCATTACAGGCAGCGTGAAGGACAGTTTGTCAAGTTCCTCTGCTGAACAGCATATGAAAACATGGACCTGCCATCAAAATGAAATTAATTTTATGCACATTACTACAAATGCAATAATGACTTGAAAAGATCAAACAAATAACTTAAAACTGAGCTACTGTCAGCTCTCATTACAACAACCAAAATGGCTTTAAGTAATTAATGAACCTGTCATTGTAAAGAGAGTGAATTTAGAGGAGTTATTGCCCTTGTCATATCAATGTCAAAGATACATGTATAAATGAGACGAAGGAGCCATTGTCAAAGATATATGTATGAATGAGATGAATAAGCCATTGTCAAAGATACATGTAAAAATGAGACAACTGAGCCATTGTCAAAGACAATGTATAAATGAGACGACTGAGCCATTGTCAAAGATAATGTAATAATAAGACAACTGAGCCATTGTCAAATATAATGTGTAAATGAGATGATTGAGCCATTGTCAAAGATAATGTATAAATGAGAACTGAGCCATTGTCAAAGATAATGTATAAATGAGATGAGTCATTGTCAAAGATAATGTATAATTGAGACAACTGAGCCATTGTTAAAGATAATGTATAAATGAAACAACTGAGCCATTGTCAAAGATAATGTAATAATGAGACAACTGAGCCATTGTCAAAGATAATGTATAATTGAGACAACTGAGCCATTGTCAAAGATAATGTATAAATAAGCCAACTGAGCCATTGTCAAAGATAATGTAATAATGAGACAACTGAGCCATTGTCAAAGATAATGTATAAATGAGACAACTGAGCCATTGTCAAAGATAATGTAATAATGAGATAACTGAGCCATTGTCAAAGATAATGTATAAATTAGATGATTGAGCTATTGTCAAAGATAATGTATAATTGAGACAACTGAACCATTGTCAAAGATAATGTATAAATAAGCCAACTGAGCCATTGTCAAAGATAATATAATAATGAGACAACTGAGCCATTGTCAAAGATAATGTATAAATGAGATGATTGAGCCATTGTCAAAGATAATGTATAAATGAGACAAGTGAGCCATTGTCAAAGATAATGTATAAATGAGATGAGTCATTGTCAAAGATAATGTATAATTGAGACAACTGAGCCACTGTCAAAGATAATGTAATAATGAGACAACTGAGCCATTGTCAAAGATAATGTATAAATGAGATGAGTCATTGTCAAAGATAATGTATAATTGAGACAACTGAGCCACTGTCAAAGATAATGTAATAATGAGACAACTGAGCCATTGTCAAAGATAATGTATAAATGAGATGATTGAGCCATTGTCAAAGATAATGTATAAATGAGACAAGTGAGCCATTGTCAAAGATAATGTATAAATGAGACGAGTCATTGTCAAAGATAATGTATAATTGAGACAACTGAGCCACTGTCAAAGATAATGTATAAATGAGACAACTGAGCCATTGTCAAAGATAAGGTATCCATGAGATGATTGAGCCACTGTCAAAGATAATGTATAACTGAGACAACTGAGCCATTGTCAAAGATAAGGCATAAATGAGACAACTGAGCCATTGTCAAAGATAATGTATAAATGAGATGATTGAGCCATTGTCAAAGATAATGTATAAATGAGACAAGTGAGCCATTGTCAAAGATAATGTATAAATGAGACGAGTCATTGTCAAAGATAATGTATAATTGAGACAACTGAGCCACTGTCAAAGATAATGTATAAATGAGACAACTGAGCCATTGTCAAAGATAAGGTATCCATGAGATGATTGAGCCACTGTCAAAGATAATGTATAACTGAGACAACTGAGCCATTGTCAAAGATAAGGCATAAATGAGACAACTGAGCCATTGTCAAAGATAATGTATAAATGAGACAACTGAACCATTGTCAAAGACATATGTAAAAATGAGGCAAATTCAGCCATTGTCAAAGATACATATAAATGAGACAACTGAGCCATTGTCAAAGATAATGCATTATTGAGACAACTGAGCCATTGTCAAAGATAATGTATAAATGAGACAACTGAGCCATTGTCAAAGACATACATAAAAATGGGGCAAATTCAGCAATTGTCAAAGATATATGTATAAATGAGACAACTGAGTCATTGTCAAAGATAACGTATAAATGAGACGATTGAGCCACTGTCAAAGATAAATGTATAAATGAGAAGAATGAGTCAGAAGTATAAATTTATACATTGTATCTATTATTACAGTAATTATTTTTAAAATTTCTCACATTATCCAACATTTAACAGACATTTTCTTTATAATATCCTCGGACATAATCCTGATTAAAGTAATATCCTATGGAATGAAAATGTAATTATTTAGAACAATGAACTATGCAAATTTTATTACCATGAACTGGTCAAGTTGAAAGTGAAATTTTCATTTACAACAATCAACTGTACCATTGACCATGTTTGTTCCCATCAATTTTCGGTCACAATATAAATATTCTGTTGGAACTAATGTTGCACATTATTTAAAGGTTTCTTATATCATCTCAAGTGACATTTTGTAAAGTGAAACATCAATAATCCAGTCAATGAATATCCTGATTAAATGAAGTATCCAGTGACTCTAAAATTAACTCTCTTACAATGAGTGCTGTGATGTTCACTGTAGACCAATTCTTGTTTAACCGCTACATGTATATTTTAGCAAACTGTTATTCAGGAAAACTTAACTTTGTTTGTTTTTCCTTTTCACTGATAAATACCATTATAGCATATATATTTGTTAGACCTATTCATTTTTCTTTTCTTCCGATAAATGCAATTTTTCTTAGTATATAAATTCATTGATTGGGTAAGCAGTTCTATTAATTACACTTTTACAGTATATACTGCCGTATAAGCTTAATAATTTAGGAAATATGAAAGCCTGGAAAAAGGAGGATCGGCTTATCCACTAGCCGAGGTATAAACTTGAAAATTTTAAAGTTTTATGTTGATTACCGAAATGGCTGTAATCCTTGTGACATAAAATTTTTGTTATTTTTTCCGTGTTCCAAGATTTATATGCATGTAAAATAATCCATTTTTGGCATCTCAAGATGTATTAAACTGTTATAAACTACTATGATTGTTTTTGTTATTATTTTGGATGTTCATATTTTCTGATTTCTCCAACATGAAATTAAATAAAGGTAAATAAAGACTTCATATTTCACGAGCCAGTTTGAATTTACCCAGGTGACTAGACTGTATTATAATGTACAGTACTTACACAGTGCAAATTGTGCTTGGCATCACTTATATCTTTTGTTATGCCCCAAATTATTAGATGCAGATTTTGCTTTATTCATTGTTTCCACCAAATCGCATTCTTCCAGATCGCACTTCAGCTAGACGTACATAGCTGTTTCATTTATGTTAATGCACATGCTCACAAGTTACTCTTTTTCAATGACATACACGATCCTACAAACTGAGGTAATCTTTATCAAAAGGTACACATGTTTAATTGTAACAAGGCACATAACCAGCATATATTCATAAAACTGTTACATATGTGAAAGAATGGTCAAAATAAAAGGCTAAAATTCTGAAAATATATTGACTAAGATCATCATCTATCTATTTAGTTTGGTGTTTTGGATGAACAAAATGATAAATTTTCAACACACTGGTTGATTTGGCATCTCCTTTGTTTGTAATTATCAGATTTATCTTTTGTTTTCCAACAGCAATCCAGGTCAGTTAATCATTAACACCCTAAAACTGGCTTGTGTTAAGAGGGAATTTGTATGGTGGCTATACCAGTACTTTGATGTGTAACTGCTTTTTACTCCTAATATTAGCAGATTACCATAACTGTGTAGAACTGGTGTAAGGTTGCTTACATCATAGCAAACTACAACTCAGTTTTTATGGTATTACAATAATTTTCTAAACACTATTTCTGAAACTTTGTTATTGTATTCTGGAAATATTATTTAGGTTTAGTGCAGTGGTGCCTATCATTCAAATCGAAGGGATGTACTTCATTTATCACAAGTTCAAACCTTCAATGTACATGCGGTGGCACCATCATGCTCACTAGCTTAAATGCGAGTGTTGAACCAAACCCTATTGTTGTTCAGTATTGTCATATTGAGATCTCAGTTCAAGTTAGTACGTACACTTTCCAGACAAAATACAAATATAATTACTGGTGCAATGATATCAAAATTCTAATGCAATAACACATAAACAAACAATAATTAACTAGAGTCAAAGGGAGAGGTTACTGTTACAGCAACATGCGAATGTTCAATTTTTGTCATCTCTAATCAAATCATATACAGATATGAATTTGGGAGAAACAATAAGAAAAAGAAAATTAAATAAATTTATTGACTTTTCAAACAAATTATATCGACTTATAACATTTCCAAATAGTGTATTTACTGTGTATATTAGGACACAATAAAATAATTATTTTTTTTCCTGTCCCAGAACTTATAGTGAATTTTTTTTCACCTAGGTTGCATGTTCCAAGACTTAAGAAATGAAATAAATTTGTGTTGAATTTGCACCCCACCCCCACTGCACACTGCAATAAAATAGATAAACAAAATGCTTATCTAATAATAAAATGAAGGAAACTAACCTTGTATTGTTATCATTTATTCTTTTTTTTGTAAGCACTAAAGAATAAAATATATCCATAAACTCCATATATGTAGTGTAGGTATCCATATTGTAGTGTGTATCAAATCAAAGGTTGTACTCAAAGGTTTGAATATGTTATCCGACTGAAAACTGGATCCAACAAAATCGCATATGAGAGAGAAATACTCAACACCTGCTATTCATGCATGACACAGTGTTAGGTGCAAAATAACTAAGATTGAATTATATCCAGGTCAATTATATGACAGTATCTCGCAAATAAATATCATTATTTGAAAATACATTCACTTGCTTGTAAGTGACAATCTTTTTGCTAGCATGGGTTACAAAAAGTATTATTAAAGCAAGTTATTGCTGTGCATACTATTTACCCACAAATATCAATGCCCGTTAGAATTAGTTATAAATACAGAAGCCAAGCAAATAGAAGCCCAGGTGGTAAATAAACACAACTGGCAGCAAGTAGTAAACTCACTGTTTGAACTTACCGACAGGACATCAAAGGCAATGGATATTTCTATTACAAAGCAAGGCAACCTTAGAATCCGACTTTGGATACTTTTAAGCCAATTTTCTTTTAAAGGATATTAATACAAAAGTTATTTTATTACAAAGCAAGCTGACCTATGAAGCTGATATTGGAGTCTTTTAAGTGTGCAGAGTTTGTTTTTTTTAAAAATATACAAAGTCATCCGAGATATGGAAGCAAACTTTGGATCCTTTTCACTGGTATTCACAGGAATTTTGAAAATAAATTGAAACAATGGAACAATTTTTAAAGTGACACAATGTAGTGCTTCGTGCACAGACATCAAACGACTCAGCATCACCCAGAAGATTTGGAGAAAATAAAATAATTTGATGAATTCATGAAGGCCAGAAGAAAAAATGATGATTTCAACAACAATATGATCATTAACGTGGATGAAATTCTAGTGTACTTGATCTCATTCCTGGATGGACTGACAATAAGATGGGGGTTAAAAGAATGAAAATTAGCACAACTGGTGCAGATTTTGTTAAAATCTGGTTTTAGTCATTGCAGTTTCTGCTTCAGGAGATGTGTTGCCTCCAACAATAATTTTTCACGGCATGAAAAAGATTTAAAAATATTAATGCACTAAAAGAATGAATCGTACATGTGCAGGAGAAGGGTTGTGTTGATGAGATGATGCTGCAGTGGATTAAAGAGTTTTATCTCAAGTACATAGTTTTATATTTATTAAAATAAAATTTCAGTTGAAGTGCATTGCCAGCATGTAAGTTTCGAATGATTTATAAGGTGTCCCATAATTTACAACTCAAAAAAAAAATGATGTGTCCCAGAACATACAGTGCACAAACAAATTACTTTAATATTAATTTATGGTGTCCCAATACATACGGTGTCCCAACATATACGTTAAATATGGTAATAATCATACCAACACAGAGAGAGGTATACGTGTAATTTTTGGTAATGTAAATTTGCCTAAATAATGGTGATGTCATCTCAGGCTTGTGGGTTGGTTTATGCATGGGTCATGCACTTAATGTTTTTACCTATTCAGTTTGGGGGGGGGTCACTTGCGAATGAGCTTATACATGAATATATACAGTAAATGTCACTTTGACTGTAATATATTCAACTTTTTACAATCATTATTACCCTGATCTGACAGATAAGCCTTCTTGCCACCAAAAGCAGATTTTACTGTAATAAATACATAATTAGTGAGTTTTAACATGTTTCCAATTTTGTGTAGTTTTGTAAAAATGACATTTTTGTGGGTTCATAAATTCATGAATTGGAGAGGAACGTCATACTGTCTCCATAGACAAATCATTGTTGTTGAGTCTTTAGTTTTTAGCAACCACAAATTTCATGAAAATTGCTACTGTAAATAGTTGCATATAAATCAGATCCAACCACAAAGAAGATAAATTCTGATCTACCATCACTTTATGTGCCAGCAGATTGGGGTCTATGTTGTTTCTTGTTCTGCTCATTACTCCAACAAGCTGTATAGATCCAGATCTGCCAGTGCATTATGTGACAACAGATTTGGATCTCAACTGCTGGATCTGACTTGTTCTTGGATATATATGGTAACCCACTAATTAAAGTGAATTCAAAGATTATTTCCCATATCATATTACCTTTCTTTCAGCCACAACCTTAAACAGATCAATCTGCCTCCCTTGGACTACTCTAGCTGACAGAGCTGCATTAGCTTCTCTCATCCAAGTGGCAAGAAATTCTTCAATAGTCTTTCCTGAAAACATAGGAATACTCGAGACAAATACTTTCCCAATCTTATATTAAATTATTATGAATGGTTTTTCTACGCAGAAAAAGTGTTAAAATGACCCATTAAATATGCCTTTTCTTCTGAAGTGCACCCTGCAACATTTCTAGCATTCCCTTGCTACTCTCAATTCATCATCATCATCATCATCAATTCCTTAACCCAAGAGGTCACTGGGGCACCACAGTTGACTTTACAACCAATTCTCTCCATCTTTCCCTGTTCCCTACTGCCCTTTGGGAACCTTCAAATTCCATGCCGTCCACTCCTTAATGCTGTCTTCCCACCTCTTTTTCTGTCTGCCTCTTCTTCTGCACCCTTGCACTGTGCCTTGCAGATTGTTTTTGCCAGTCCAGATGATCTTGAGACATGACCGTACCACTTCAGTTTGTGATATTGTACAGTGGTCAAGAGGTCTTCATAGGATCCAAAGGCTCATTGGTTCCTGTTGTGGACTTCTTCGTTGGTTACATGGTCAATGTATGAGATGCCCAAGATCTTGCAGTAGCATCTCATTTCGAAGGTATGAATCTTTCTTTGTGGATCTGATGTGAGTGTCCATGTTTCACAAGCATACAGAAAGATGGATATGACAACTGAGTGCATCAGCCTTATTTTGGAACCAAAAGCAATGTTGGTATCTTTCCATATTGGTCTCAACTTTGTTATTGCTGCTGTTGTCTGAGTAATCCTGCAAAGCAGTTCTGGTTTGGAGCCCTCATCTGTGATAATTGATCCCAAGTACTTGAAGCTTGTGACTCTTTCCAGCATCTATCCACTGACCTTTATTTCTGTACTGATGCCATTGGTGTTGTTTGGCATCATTTTTTTTTTTTTTTGCACTAATCTCCATACCATATGCTGTGGAGGTTGTGTCGAGGTGCTCAACCAAGTCAGCCAGTTCTTTTTCATCTCCTGCTAAACCATCAATATCATCTGCAAAGCAAAGGTTGGTGATTGTTCTTCCTCCAATGCTGACAGTGCCCTTGTAGTCATGCAAAGCATCCTCCATGACCCTTTCCAGGAAAATGTTGAAGAGTGTAGGTGACATTATACATCCCTGTCTGACTCCAACTGTTGTTCTAAACCAATCTCCTCTGCTGCCATTGATGAGGACAGCACTGGTGGCTTTGTCACAGAGGTGCTCAACAACCTGCACCAGGTTTGAGCTGATATTGTACTTCCTCATGGTTGTCCATAAGGCTACGTGCCATACCCTATCAAAGGCCTTTTTGAAATCTATAAAGACGTGGTATAGATTCTGCTGATGTTGAAGGTATTTCTTGCAAAGGAGTCTGAGACTGAAGATTTGTTCTGTGGTGCTCCTTCCTGCTCAGAAGCCTGCCTGCTCTTCAGCAATGATTCTGTCTGCTTGAGCTTGAGGCTTTAGTCTGTTGAGAATTATCTTCAGCATGACTTTGCTTGGGTGACTGATCAAACTGATGGTTCTGCAGTTTTGGCATAGCTGTAGCTTTCCTTTCTTGGGGAGCACGATGACCAAGGATTGAGTCCATGTGGTGGGCCATTCTCCTGTCTGCCATATCCTGTTGCAGATTGTTGTTAGGACTTAACTATCTACTCTCAGTTGTTATGGTAAAACTGTATCTTTGATAAGGTATAGTTGTACATGTACATAACGTACTTGGGGGGGGGTACAATGTTTAATTTGACCACCTAACCTAGCAAGGATGATGTAGGGAAGTTAGTCTTGAAATTTGTGGGTGGATACAAAATTTGCAAGTTACATGAAATTTCATGTGCCAAATGATGGCATTTCATCTTCATGATCTTACAACAGTATTTTACAGTAGTAAAATATATAACAGTCAGCTCCTGATCCATTATGAATTGCATCTGATCTCCTGTTTCCAAAAGTACCTGGCACAATAACAATCTAGCAGAGAATTGTTTAATTCCTTCATAACTTACAAATTTCAAACCATACCTTGCTCCATTGGCACAATGTGTTGTAATTTTGCAAACTTTTATTTGCTATTCTTTGAAGGTCCTTCCAAATGAACATGGTGAGCTGCAGGAGAGTGACATGGATCCTCACACAGGTTGAAAAAAAATTAGTACATATATACTGTCATGTTTAAAAGGGCTGCCCTAATAATGGACACCATATAATCTCATTCGTCGAAAAGGAAGAGAAGAAATTTGGCAACTGTACTTAAATGGGTACAGATTGGATCACTGCATTTCCTACTGCACCAATCACAGAAGATTCTCCACTTTGAATCATAAACCCTGTAGACTGCCTGGCAGATGCAGCTGGCAAACTTGTTAAAAAAACTGGTCCTGACAGATTTAACACTTCAGAAGAGCCAAGCATGAAGGTAGAGAATCTGTGGGCTGTTGTGGAGACCCACTGTACTGCAACAGCAGTTCCCTCCTATGTTGTATCTTCAGGGCTCATCTACCAACAGGATCAGTAGGTCATTGAACTACAACTGTTGGGGCCATTGTGGGACACCTGGATCAGCTGATTGGTGGAGATCCTGACTTTTTAGAATTATTTTGAAAAGTAGGAAGGCTTACACATACAGACTATCCCACTTTCAACTGAAAGTGTCCACTGCCCAGGTCTTCTGATATGGTACTGGTGAGACATAAAAGGGGAGCTTGTTGTTGAGTCTCATAATGAACAAGTTGGAAAATGTCTCTGATACTGATTAGTGCAGGGACAATTCCATGAGAACTAAACAACCACCTCTGGACAGACTGTTCACCAAGATATTCCTTTTGACCACAATATGACAGACACTGAGTTATCGCCTCTGGTGCAACCCACTGAAGAAGGTTCCAGACATCCACTCAAGGAGAAGAAGCATGTGTACTTCCCTGATACTACTACTTTCATGCCGTCTCAGGTGACACTATACAAGGTTGACACATTTCTAAAAGGCTAGGAGTACTGCCTGCATTTCCAAGTTGTCAACATGATGGGTTATTTTTCTTATGACCAAAATCCCTTAAGAACTACATCCCCTGGCTCCAGGTAAGCACAGCATTCTGAATCTGATGCATCAGTGTATGTGAAGGACTGGGCTTTAGGGATGTAAACAGGGATGCCAGTAAGAAACCTGTCCCAATTAGGTACCAACCCTGGTGGTGTTGAAAAATCAGATCCCAGGTTGATCCAAGCCTATAGAAGGTCTTTGTGCAGTCTGCAGTTTGCTAGAAACAGGAAGTGGAAAAGTACAAGTTAAGTCTCCGAACCAAGTTCACAGCTGAGCTCACAATTCCAAATAGAAAGTAGTAAATGTGAACCTATGAGGTCCTGGCCAAAATAAGAATTTTGAGGAACAGGATTTTGTCAATCCTGGCTGCAGGAATATGAACCCTCTCAAGGCTGGTGAAAAAATTCATCCCAACATATAGGTTGTCCTGAGAAGGGATCAGAACAGACTTCTCTTGGATAGGAATAATACCAATTTGGGTCTTACGACTCTAGGTCTTAAAATAAGTAATAGAAAGAAAGAGAAACCATCAATTTAAATAAAATCAAGTTGTTTACTTTTCTAAGTTACAAAGTATAAATTTAAGAAACACATATAGTTTTGTGAATTAAATCCCAAATAACCTTAAAAGTCCCATCAAAAGTCCAAAAGTACAGAATGTTCCGAATGAAGGCAGTGATGTCACAGCATGGAAGAGTCCTCCTAAGAGCATCGCTGCCTCAAGAAGTTCAAACCCTAAAAAGTTTATGCTGTGGTCCAGCAAGATCTTCAACACCTCCAAGGCAGCATCCAGTTGAAGGTGAAGAAGCTCTGCAGAGAGTACCATTGATTTGAAGAGTGCATGGCACAATGTCTTTGCGATAGCCTCCAGCAAGCATTGAAACACTGCTGTAAACAATGATTCAAAAGAGGCCACCAAAAAGAGATTGGCATGTGAGGCATTGGTCCCTTGAGTGCAGGCTTTAAGCTCCATGTTTTCCAAGATATAAACCAAGAGGCAGGAACAGGCCCCAGCCAATATCCCCACTTGTAATGCTCCATAGTCCAATGGGGGTACGGATTAAGGGACCAAGCTGGAAAAATGACTCAATGGCTGAGGTACAAACCAAAGGCCAAGGCAAAGAAGAAGGGGCAGACCACCGCTTCTGCTGCCTGGTGAATTCTTGTCTCCAGGAAAACTTCTATGCAAGCTCTCGCACAAATGCAGAGTGAGTGAACAACAGAAGATCTTAATAAGATGATACCAGAAAATGCCTCTCCAGACTTTAGAGAATCTTCTTGTCCTCAGCTCTAAATGATTTTAGAAAACAAGTCTTGGGGAAGGAGGTAATACACTTTGTTCATCACCTTATCAAATTTCCAAACTTCCTTCTCCTTCAACATGTGGTCCAGCAGGTGGAAGGTGGAGGGTGGGGAGACTGTTATGTAAATTTCCTAATAAGGCCATCGGGGGAAAGAGGCTACTCATAGGGAAATTAAAATCTGTCACCAAGTTTTATTTGTATTAATTAAGAATAAGTAAAACTTGTACTATTTTAAACCATGCACAAATTCCAGAAGAGATTAATATATAGAATTATGATTAACCTGCAGAAAACAAAACTTGCACGACAAAATAAATTTGTTCCAATCACCAATAACTATGGAAAATGCAACACTTGATCAGATTTCATTGCCTCAATCAGAAATGTCTTGAATCAATGGCTGATGAGAATGTGATTGCTGACTCCACTGGCATTGCTTGGGAAGAATTTTCTAAATATGTACATGTGGATGATGAAGCTGCAGTGAAATGGCTGAAAATGTATTAAAAAAAATTAAATTGTTTGTGGAAAATGTCACAGGTGCTGAGCATATGTATGAATCATTTCACTGAAATATGCGGGTCCACATGTTACTTTGGACCAAAACTTATGCCTGACATAACAGGGTTATCGACTTAACAGGGGTCGAGATAAGTGGGGAAAAATTAGCAAAACAAAGGATTTCTTCAGGACTGGACTAAAATGCTTGACATAAGCAAGTTCTCCAGATCACCGAGGTCAAGATAAGTGGGTTTGACTGTACTACATGCTAAAGCCAAACCCTCTCATCCCTTTATGCTATTAAGTGAAATATTAGATAAATTTATTAATCTCTTCAGTTTCATGTCTCAAACATTTTTAACAATACAGTATTTGGTTTGAAAGTTGAAAAAACCTGGGATTTCAATAACTTCCTGGAGTTAAATATCTGTATGGTTGGCAGTAAAATCAACTTTGTACATATTTGATCGGCATTGGAAGCTACTAAATTAACACAAGAGTCGATTCTAAAGCATGGTTCTACCGTTTACCAATCATAAACTTAAGCTATCATTACAACTCTGTGGTCTTAAACTAAATAACAGAGTGAAGCAAAACCACCAAGTCATGTCAGACTTAAATAATTTATTTTTCTAAGCTATAAAATGAAAATTTATGAGGAACTTACATGTGAATTAAATCCAAAATCTAATCCTAAACGTTCTATCACAAGTCCAGCTCTTGAATGTGCTGACGTACCAGTAGCCTTGAATGTGCTGAAGTGCCAACAGTTTTTATGTATTGCAATGGCATTGTCCAGAACTCCTTTGAATGAATTCACAATAATCCCAAAGTAGTAATTCGTCTAAACAGTAATATAAGCACTTTCTAATTTCATAAATAATTAAACTAAACAATACCTCTCAAATTAAATCAAAACAATATTAAATACTTCTGCTGACTGAATATAAAATAAGAACAGCAATAAAAAAATAGGGATGGAATAATTGTTCACTACTCTCCTTATAAACATCTTCACGACTGTATTACAACTCTATGTCACAATTCATCTCCATGCGATATGTTTCAATTCATTCCTACATGACATGTTACATCTCCACCTGTCATATGTCACAACACTTCAACATTACACTCTCAAAATTACTTCAAACTGTACAGAAGTTCATTTTCTAGAACTCAAACCCAAATAAACAAACTATTTATGACATATTATCTTAAAAGAGAAAATGTAGATTCGTGGACAAACATTAACTATGCAATATCTTGTTTACACATGATCATTAAAATCTAGTCATGGCCAAAAATTATATACACAGTCTAGTTATACATAACAGTATATGACTAAAATCCATTCAAAATTCACCATTTTGCTCAGAAAAGAATATCAATGGTTTTATTTAGGAAATGTGGAGGGATAGCACCAATCTGTAATAAGGTGAAGTCAATTTCACTTTCTTGACATGTTGAGGTTAAATTTCATGGATAAGAACCAGAATTACCCCTTACCCCCCCCCCCCCCGAATGATCCCTGGTGCATATATACTATTCCAACTGTAAAACTTTATGAATATCCTGCTGTATGTACCTGGGTACTCCAGTGTGAACTCCAACCAGAAAAGTTGATTTTCTGTTATCTGGTGTGGTGAAGGATGAGTCAGATTGCCATCCACTCCCAAAAATTTGGCAAAAGTTTCATATGCCAAGAGAGGAATACACTCCACATCAAACACACCCATACGTGATAGTCCAGACATCGTTCTCTCTAGTCCCAATATGTTCTTCACCTCATATACTGCAAAGAAAAAAACTAGTACTTATACAAAGAGTAGCTGATACCAACTTCCAATGTACTTTTTATTTATATACTGATGTTTGACCTTTTCAAATCCCCAAATCAATGTATTTCTAATTATTTGCATCCATGTGCAGCTAACTTAAAAAGGTCTGATGCAAAAACAACTAGATATTTTCCTTTGACAGATATACACCCTCGATTTGTTTGTTATATTTTAAGTTTATTTCTGAATTCCTGGAGTGTCAATGTCTTCAAAGTAGTACAGACATGCAGAATGCTCAAGGAAACTTAAGTATTATAAAAATATTACAGAATTATGGCGATGTAGCCTTCTTATGCTGACAAGACAGAAAATCCTGGCATGTAGTAATAATGTGTCAATGTTTCAGTTCAGTATGTCAACTACTGTAGAAAATATATGACTTGAAAAATTTGTTAGAATCTTAACAATGCTGATACCATGCAACCCCTTTTGCCACTGTATGTTCTTGTCTATAAGTTGGGTCCAACAACAAAATGCATAGACCCAGATCTGCCATCACATAATGCACCAGCAGATCTGGATCTATGCAGTTTGTTAGGAGTAATCAGTAGAACAACCAACACAAACAATGATCTGTCTACTGGCACATTGTGCAATGGCAGATTAGGGTCTATGTTGTTTGTAGTTGGACCTTACTTATAAGTGTGTATAAATTATACTGGTGTCTTGCCATTCATAAGTGAGACAATAAAATGCTTCAGGAAAAAGCAAATTTTTAAGTAAATTATGTTTCTCTGAGAATACTTACCCAATCTCATTACATTAATAGGATACGGTTGCTCATACAAGGAGCTTGTGCTAAGGCCACATTCCCCAGTGTTTTATTTGGGACTGTTGCTTTTCAGAATGCAAACAGCAGGTGAAGGCCCATCATCGACTGGAGTCTCCTCACCCTATTCAAGATGGGGATGGCGAGGTCATTCCGCCTCTCCGTCTGACGGGGCGAGTATGCCGTCAGTCTTGATCTGACAGATGCATCCTTTCATGTCCTATCCACCTGGTCTATTGTTAGTTTCCCCTTTCTGCTTACTGGCACATCGTTATCAATTCACTGTTCTTCCCTTTGGCCACAACATCAGCCTGGACTTTCATGCAGACTATGGACTGCAGCAGGATTACGGCATCTCCCTGTTCTGGGTGACATCATCTACATCAACGGTAGTGTACCTGGGCAGCATCCTACAGAAACACCTGAAATTCTATCATTACCACATCAGTGGGGCAATCCAGGTTGTCTGACCAATGGAATCCCACTGAAGAACCCCTGGCGGAATAACGTAAAGTACAATTGCCAGTGAACACAGTGGAGTGCCCACGAGTTGCTGACCTTCTTTACCGTCAGCGACACATAGGAAAAGGCTTCTATGCATAGACATCTTAGAAATGAAGCTGTCATCAATGCCTTTTATTTCTGTAAAGAACACACCTGGGGAGAAAATGGTCCTCTTTTGGTCCAGCAATTCTGTGGTAGTGACCTATCTCTTCAAATAGAGAGGTACTAAACCACAAGTCCAGTGTGTTCTGACTTGGCATCTTTTACGGGGGGTGCAACAACCTCCATACCAACACACAAATCAGATAACGTCTGGCTGCATCACTGGCTTGGCTGAGAATCAATCCAGAGGTGGTCATGTCATTCACATGGAATGGCCCCTCCATCAATTGGTTGTCACTCGGATTTATGCACCTCAAGGTCATCTGATGATCAACCTCATGGTGATGAGGTGGCATCAAGAGCTATCCACCTTCATCTCCCCAGACCCAGTCACAACAGCTTGGGTCACGGGATGCACTTTCAACCAACTGGGAGGGGTTGTGGGCCTCTGCTGCCCCTCCTACGGTGCTAAAGTTACAGGGTCAGAATGGCAAGATAATTCTGATAGCTCCTCTTTGCAGGACAAGCCCTGTATCACTGATCTACTTTTCCTAACAATAATACACCCAGGAAGATTCTGGCCAACCTGAATCGACCGCCCTCTTCTTCTACACGCTTGGCTCTTACCAGAACAGCCTTGTGAGTCAGACAATTCAAACTTTCACTTGCGGAGAGAATCTCAAGAGAGAACCAACTATACTGCCCATCAGCGTGCCTCTATCCTTCAACTGGCTGACTTTTTCTGGCTCTGTTCTTGGAGGAGAAACAGTCGGACCTCAATCACTACCACCCCATGATATTGGACATATTCTTGCATCATGGTAACATGTTTGGGCTGGATAGAGACCTATTGGATTTTTTTTAGACCATAATGATCTCTTTGACCAATATCCCTTATTTGTCTCCAAAGGGATCCAATGCGGGGTTTTAACATGGCTCGATTCGAACCCCTTCAAACTTCTAGCCTACACATTGCTAAAGTCACTATCATACAGACCATGTTTACTGATAACTTCAGCTTCTGCATGCAGGGTAAGAGGGCTAAATCCCCTTTTATGTTCAGATCAGAGGGTTTGGTGGTTCTCATCTCATGATACCATCAGGCTTCATAGCCTAGAACAGGTTACCATCTGTCAGTAGTCAAACAAGCATCCTGCTCACTCTCTTCCATAGCCAGGTTGAGAACAGCAGCCATGCAAGATCCTGTTTACGCTCACAAGGATCTATGATCCTGGACACATTCCGACATCATGGCAGATGTGACATTGGGTATGATAAGGGTCCCTAAGATATGCCAGACAATTTTGATCTCCAGCGACCAAAATCCATAACACTGTTCCAAAATGGAATTCTTCTTGGGTTCTAACTTGGCTCAACTCAAGCAAGTTTGAACCTCTCGCGTATGCTTTGCTAAAGTTCCTATCATACAAGACATGTTTCCTGATAGCTTTAGCTTCTGCATGCATGGTCTGTTGGCTACATGCCCTATCAGTTGACCCTAACTAACTTCAGTTCAGTTTGGATTGTTCAGTAGTCCTCCTTACACAACCAGGCTTAGTTGCAAAGAATCAGTTGCAGTCTGTAGGTAACCAACGCATCATTCATCCTCTCTCTTCCACAGACAAGTCGAGAGCAGCAGCCATGCAAGATCCTGTCTGCGCCCTCAAGCACTACTTGAGACACATAGAGACAAGTCATGGCACACACAAACATCTCTTCCTCCAAGTCAAGGCTGGAACACAAGACATCACCCCTCAAGCCCTTGCTTCATGGCTGGTTATATGCTTGGTGTACTCAAAGATCTCTCAAAATCAGAGTTGCCTCAAGATGATTAGAGCTCACAAAATTAGAGCCATTTCTGCAAGCCTTGCTTTCAAACACAATGTTTCGATTCAAGATATTACAGAAGCTGTTGGCTAGCATGCACAGTCTACCTTCTTGAGTTTTTACCTCAGAGATTTAGTGCTGCAGAGACAAACGTTGAATCTTGTAGGGCCAGTGTCAGCAGCACAGATAGCCACCAGACCCATCTACTCAATCAACACAGCCTGTTAGCTTCGCTGGATTTGCCAGTGAAAAACTGTGTAGGTGAGAAGATTTCAACTTCATCTTCTCAACTATGTAAGAGCCCTAGATCAATGGATCCCAGGCTGTATTGCTTGTGCTTTTGGGAGAATGGGTTATCCTTCATATGGGGAACCCAACCTCTCATCCCCCTGAAGGATACCTGATGTAAAGATCGGATGCTCAGCATTCCCTCCAACTATTACTTATTCTCCTAACATAATGTGATTGGGGAATGTATTTGAAGGAGAAAGCAAATTTTTAAGTAAATTACGTTTCTCCAAGAATACTAACCCAATCACAGTACTTAAAAAACCCTCCCAAGCTCCCCTCCATGTGAGCATCCATGTAAGTGTCTCACTCAGCTAAAACCTGGCGACACCTGGTGGTATCAAGGGGAGGTAATGGGCAAGAGTTACTGCCCTTTGTCTATCTAACAATAGACAGGATAAAATGTTTTTTGTCTTTAGTAGGGCTGGATTTGCAAGGTAGCAGGCTAATATTCCTAATGTAATTTGACTTGGGAACATATTCAAAGGAGAAACACAGGTTTATAAAGTAAACATACTTCTTTTATGTGACAACCACATGTAACAGGTGAACACTAGATGCTTATTTCATGTGACAACCACATGTAAAAGATGAATGTTGCAGATGCTTATTTGATGCCACAACCACATGTAAAAGGTGAACACTACAGATGCCTATCTTATGTCACAACCACATGTAAAAGGTGAACACTATAGATGCCTCTCTTATGTCACAACCACATGTAAAAGGTGAACACTATAGATGCCTATCTTATGTCACAACAACATGTAAAAGGTAAACACTGTAGATGCTTAATATGAAACTACTTACTTGCAATTATCCTGGGTTCTCCAGTCACCTTGGATTATAAAAAAAAAAACAAAAAAACATAAATTAGAACAACATCAATGGCTGGTAATGTCAAATCCCCCTAGCTTTTTATGACATATTGCTGAATATAAAACAAAATAATTTCAGAATTCTTATCCACTACCACCACTCAAAGATAGAACCTGAGGTTAACAAAGAATTATTATACTTGAAATCCCTCCCCACTGCCACCAGAGGTCATAACACAAAATTGTTATATTCAAAATCCCCCCCCCCGCTGAAAAGGTACCTGAGGACATAATACATAATGGCTCTATTTAGAATCCCTGCCCACTACAACCATCATTACCATCTGGAAGAAATAAACAAAGGTCATAACACAGAATCATTATATTCAGAATCCCACAAATATGTATAAAAAGAACCAAAGGTTATAACACAGAATTGCTACATTTAGAATCTCTCCCCACAGCCACAGCCAAAGAATTGTGTTATATTTAGAATCACTCTCCACTACCACCATTTGGAAACAAAACCTGAGATCATAACACAGAATTGTTATATTTAGAATCCCTTCCCACCACCACCATCTGGAAAATGAACAAATGGTCATATCACAGGATTGTTATACATGTATTTAGAATCCCTCCCCACCACCCCCATCTGGAAAATGAACCAAAAGTCATAACACAGAGTTTCTATATTTAGAATCCCTCCCCACCACCACCATCTGGAAAAAAATCCTGAGGTCATAACACTGATTTGTTATATTTAGAATCCCTCCCCACCACCATCATCTGGAAAAAGAACCTGAGGTCATAACACAGAATTGTTATATTTAGAATCCCTCCCCACCACCATCATCTAAAAAAAAACACGTGAGGTCATAACACATAATTGGTATATTTAGAATCACTCCCCACAATCAACATATGGAAAAAGAACACAAGGTCATAACACAGAATTGTTAAACTTATTGTATGTGTCTTCCTGCTATGACTGCAATATAAAAAGTTTGGACCATACATGTTAATATAAATAAATGTTTTGTACATTTAACCTTGGGCTTCCTCTGAGGTACCCCAAAGCAAAAGCCCCAAATTATGCCCCTCTTTTTATGTGGTTACTATATACAAAAACTAAGTTACATGACCTAGTTTTGTAACTTTCCACCCATCATTTTATGAGATACAAGCTGAGTCATGGATAGACTGTCAGACAACTAATTATTATAATTATGGCTTCCAGAATGGTAATAATTATGGCTTCCAGAGTGGTATTAAGCTCAGCCAATCACATGCAAGATCACTTCATAACTTTGAATGAATCTACCTCATTACTGACAGTCCAAGAACTTGAAGATACAAACATTTCCAAGTTTAACAGTTACATTCCCATATTTCAAGTCTGATTGAAATCTGCTCAGAAATAGTGTGGTAAGAAGCAACTGCTGACAACTGGACACATAACAGACAACTCAAGATGGATACATGGTCATACCATTAGTTTTCTTGACCTTACAGCCAGCTGAGCTAAACATCATGGCTGCACAAAAACTTGTCAATAGATGATGAGCATAATGGGTACCAAATTCCACAGCAATCCGTAAAACACTGTAAGATCAGTTGCATTCACAAATTTCTGTCTAAAACTGCATTAAGCTGCAGGATACAAAGGACAAATAACTGTAACAAGAATTGTAGCAGCAAAGTGATTTGTCAATACACACATCTTCCAATGATGACCACCATATGTACCAAGATTCATCCTTCACATATATATTCATAACATTCTGTTAGAAACTGCAGTCAGCAAAGAACAAAGCAGCAAAATCTAAAATTGTGGGTGGATGTTATTTGTCTATATGTGCATCTTCAATTGATGACTATAACACGTACAAAGTTACATGATGACCCACTCAAAACTTTAAGACAAGTTGATGTTTTCACAAAATTCTTTCATATTCAACATTAGGCTTCAAATCAAAGGGCAGTAACTATAACACAAATTGCAGAAGCACAGTGATCTGTTGATGTGCAAATTATAACATTTCCCAAGTTTTGTGTCAAGCAAACTGAAATCTGTGAGACTAGCTGTGTTTACAAGATTCCGACAAACTGCAATGAGCTTCAAGTCAATGGGATAATAATTTTAAAAACTGCATGAGCATAGTGATACAGGTGACCATAATATTCACCACATCACATGGTGGTCCTACAAAAACTGACAGACTAGTTGCACCAATGAGATTGCATTATATACTACATCAAGAGTCAAGATAAAAAGGCCATAACTAAAAAAAAAAAAATCGCAAGAGAAAAGTGTTTTTTCAATATAAACATCTTCAGATATTTACTTACCATATTAACTGTATATGTTGGGACACCATAAATTCATTTTTAAAGTAATTTTTTTGTGCACTGTATGTTCTGGGACATATCAGTTTTTTTCGATTCGTAAGTTGTGGGACAGCTTATAAATCAATCAAAAATTACATGTCGGAAAATGCGCTCCAACTGAAATGTTATTTAAAAAGATATAAAACTTTATTTGAGATAAAACTATTTAATCCACTGCAGCATGATTTCTACACAGCTTTCTTGTGTACACATACAATCCATTCTTTCTGTGCATGAATATTTCTTTTTTAAAAAAAAAAGGCTTAAAAGTATCCAAAGTCGGTTTCCAAGGTCAGCTTGCATTGTAATAAAAATAACTTTTGGATGTCCTCTTGGTAAGTTCAAACAATGAGTTTACTACTCACTGCCAGTTGTGTTTATTCACCACCTGGGCTTCTATCTGTTTGGCATCTGTAGTTATAATTAATACAAACGGGCATTGATGTCTACGGGTAAACAGTATACACAACAATAACTTGCATTAATAGTACTTTTTGTAACCCATGTTATCGAAAAGATTGTCACCTGCACTCAAGTGAATGTATTTTCAAATAATTTTTATTTTGTGAGATACTATCATACAGCTGACCTGGATATAATTCAATCTTGGTTATTTTACACATAACACGTGTCATGCA
Organism: Megalonaias nervosa; assembly: GCA_016617855.1. Taxonomy (NCBI): domain Eukaryota; kingdom Metazoa; phylum Mollusca; class Bivalvia; order Unionida; family Unionidae; genus Megalonaias; species Megalonaias nervosa. Next base: position 12,401 of record JAECUM010016610.1, on the reverse strand, counting down.
TGAATGGCAGATGTCTACAAGCATTTGGTCAGTTATTTTCCTCTCGCTTTCAATTTTGCTGGATCAAGTTTTCAGCTGGATAACATATTCAAACCTCTGAGTACAACCAAACACGATTTTATTTCTCAATGTTCATGTCAGTGAACAATGTGTCGTGTGTTATTGGGCATAAGCGGTACATGCTACAGTATGGATACCTATGCTACATGTATGGAATTCGTGGATATATTTTATTCTTTAATGCTCATGATGAAAAAAAAGAGGAATAAATGAAGATAATACAAGGTTAGTTTCTTTTATTTTATTATCAAATAAGAGTTTTGTTTATATATTTTATTGCAACATGCAGTGGGGGAAGTGGTGCAAATTCAATACAAATTTATTTCATTTCTAAAGTCTTGGGACATATGACTGAGATGAAAAAAAAACGTTTTACCATAAGTTCTGGGACAGGAAAAAAGTTATTATTTTATCATGTCCCAATATGTATATATATATATATATATATATATATATATATATATGGTAAATACGGTAATCATAATAAATTAAGAGTATATTCACTATCTTGCAAATCCCGTTCTCCCAAGCTCAGTTTTAGCAACATAAATGCTAAGTTGCCTCCACACCTAGGTAATATCAAACAACAGTGATCTCCCCTTGGAATGAGTGACTGGTGCCAAACTATGTCTATACTTCAGTTACTGCTGGAATGGATCAACACATATTTGTCAGATTTAAACTGTAAGTACAGGAAGGTTGTTTACCAACAAAATTGGCTTCTTCTTCAATACAAATTTATTAGGAGAATTGGGAAGAGGTAAAGGGAGTTAAATCCCCTCACCCTGGAAATGGCCCAATCTCTGTTCCCCTAATGTACAGGATGCAGCTTCAATTCTTGTGAAGGATACTGGCTTCAACTAGTATAGGAATATGGCTGGACATGGATCAAGGAAAAGTCAAATGGCCCCACCAATGTGAAGCTAATGTTGCACCTTGAGCAAGGGATTGCAACTTTCCCACAATTGTATGTCCTTTGTCTCCAAAGTCTTGATCAATGCACACCAACTTGGCACACTATTATATCATGGTGGCCTAAGTGGTTAAAGCATCCACCTCAGAAGCAGGAGGTTGCGGATTCGAAACCTGACCAAGTCATACCAAAGACTTAGGTGCTCAGTATTAAGAGGTTTGCATTAAGACACATCAAGGAAAAATAAAAAATTCCACCTATTATGTTTCTGTAATGCATCTCTGTCCATTTCTAGCAATGGCCAGAGTCACTAGCAGTCATAACAACTTTAAGATGGAAGTTAATTTCCTTTTTAAAATAATGTTTTTGGCAACCCAAAAAATTAAAAGTGTGCAGTAGTCCGCTGAATTACAGTGCAATGTCACTGATGGCCACAAGCATAATGTATTTTTGAGCTTAATTTGATGAAAAAATGGATAAAATTTTGGAGGGTGAATCACTTTCCAAAACAACTCTTTTGGCATTTAATCACTGATTTCACTGACAGTGAATTATTACTTTGCATAGAAAAACTATTCTGAAATGATGAGAATTAATATAATAAATGCTGGTAGATAATGATTGAGTAACTGAAGTTAAATGTGAGCAAGCTCTGGAATGGAAAATTCCATAGTCAGGTGAACCAGATATTCAAACATGTAAATGTTTTTATGGATTACCTGAGCACTTGACAAAATTTTAAAACAATAATATGTATCTGAGGTACAAGATGATAGTGCAGTGTAGATGGCAAAAGTTAAGGTGGCAAAACTGTCAAAGTAAGTATGTAATATTCAGTAGTTTTCTTGATCCCTTTGAAATTTTGCATGTCTTCTAAATCTGGAGGTCAAGGTGAAACAATGTCCTCTGCCCTTGGGATCTGAGGTGGAACACTTGAAGTGCTTTACAAGGGAAGGCAGCCTGTTGTGTTTGATGTGGAACACTTGAAGTGCTTAACAAGGGAAGGTAGCCTGTTGTGTTTGAGGTGGAACACTTGAAGTGCTTAGCAAGGGAAGACAGCCTTTTGTTTCTGAGGTGGAACACTTGAAGTGTTTTACAAGGGAAGGTAGTCTGTTGTGTTGCTGCTATAAGAGTGTTTATACTGAAAACCTATGGATGGGGAACTGCATATGGGAAACAGCCTGTGGAATTGACAAATTACAAAACTTCATGAAAGAAACAGGCTGTAAGTGAGGTTTAACAGAAGCTGAACGAATCACTCTGACAAACACACACATGCCAGCCAACTCTGTAGAACAGGTATAGATCATCAGAAAATAATGAGTAGAACAGACAACTGTTCAAGAGTGGCATGAGCATAGCAATCTACTTTGTGACAGTACACAACACAAAATATCCAGTGTCCTCTGTCCACCTTGCCAAGGAGGGGTTGAGGCAATGGATGAATCTGCATTAAAATGTGAGTGGTGTACAAGTGACAAATCACATGAACTGGCTTGAAATAAAGACACTTTCCAAAACAAGCCACAAATTACAGTTTCACTAATCTGTATGGCGGAGATGCCACCTTCAATAACTGCACAATGTTGTTTAACTAAATGCTTTACCACTGCACATATTTGTTTAGCTTTTCATTAAGAGACTGTTTTCAATGTTCAACTTCGATGAAACATTGTGCTAATGTAAGTGTATTTTATAAACTGTTACTACAGAGACTATTTTTAATGTCCTTGTTCAAGTAAAATTTTACCATTATGAAATCTGTATAGCTGTTAAATGAGAGACTGTTTTGTTTCCTTATGCAGTGTTATGGTGATTTCTATTATTTGTTTAAATAAGTTCAGGAAGAACTGTGATCAAAATGAGAATTTAAAAGGATTTTTTTCCCTTCCATTTTCCCCTGCTTCCTTTATATTCCTTTGTACCTTCACATTTTGCACTTTGCCTCCAAGATACATGACTGAGGGGTTGAGCTTGTACTGTATACAAGAAGACAACTGCTACATGAAGGTGGAGTTTGAGCCATACATTAACATAAAAATTCTTTTTCTCAATCTCCAAACCATTGGTTTGCTTTAGGATTGTTGTAAGCAATTGCTTGACTGTGCAGTATCACATAGGACTGAAAACTATTTCACATGCAAGCTCCATACCTCATTTTATGAGAAATATTTCACATATAAAAAAAGGAAATCTGGTCATATGCATGCTGAACAATCATTGTACTTTAAGTACTTTCAGATGAGTTATGCCCCTTTTTGGACTGATGAATTATCTGCATAATGCAGTAGGAGTGGGATACAGGGGAAGGTAAGTCTGTATATATGTAAGCAAATTTCTCACCATTCCCTTAGTTTAGCTTGGGAGGGCTGGATTCATGAGGCAACAAATGTTCTAATGTATTACAATCTGTTAATATATATGAAGAAAACACAATATTAAATATATCTTGCCAGATAATGAACTTGATTTGAAAGCTGATTAACATTTACAATGTACCAATAAATGTATTATCACTTAATAATGCTATAGTTAAACCCAAGCATTACCCTTTTCTTTCACCTAAGGATTATAAAAAAAAACCTGGATATCACAAGTAATTTATTTATCTTAGGTGTTTTTTTGTGTGTATGCCTGTATGTCTTTGTCTATCTATCTACATGTAACCATCTACTTTCCCCTTCTCTCTCTCTCTATCTGTGTCTCTCTCTCTTTCTCTAATAATACCTTAAAACGGTGAATACATGTGGTTGCACTTGAATAACCGCCCAAGAGACTAGTGACTTTAGTCAGAAACATAGGTAGGTCCATTCCTGGTGAGCTACTTTCCTTGATTCTAATGTGAATGAAAAACAGCTGACTCATTTTCTTTGGGTGTTGATTCTAGAAACAGGTGTTCCAAAACTTTCTGAAAATGCAGAGAAGATCTATTTAGTACTGTAACAGTGAAACACACTTTAGTGGACACCTGTATACAAATGACATCTGACATATAAAAAACAGCATTTATACACCCCTTTTCTCAAGTCTTCCTTTAGTCCAATTGCTGTTTTTTCTTTGGTAATAAAATTTAACCATCTCCAAGTTCTGAATGCGTTGACAACTATGAGCTGATTCTCTGCTTACATTATTTTATAATTTGTCCAGATTTTGCCCTATTTAATAATAGTTCACAAAACAGCACATGGAGGAATTACCACATATGTATTCAGGACAAGTTGTCACTCCTCAAAGTCAACTTGTCATGAAGTACATGGGACTACAGTGATAACTTATCCAGTAATTCACCCACAAAGCGCACATGCTAAATATGACTGGGTAATCTGTGTTAAAGACTATTCCAAGTAAATCTTTTTCATGAACCACTTCAAGTAGATAAATATAAAAATGATGATAAGAAAGAACAAAACAAAATTTAAAAATGGTAAAATGTACATGCCAGAGTCCATACTTCATGAAATATTCTGACTTCAGCATATTTCATGATGGGAAAAATGATACTAAAAAGCACTGGAAGAATTCCACTCATATAATTAATGTTATTTTCAGCAAGAGATGAGTTTGGTAAAGAAGGTTATAAATGCTGAAGTGCTTTTCTCAGGCTTCATTACTGAGCACAACTTGTTGTTAACTATTGCAGACCATTTTTCAAAACTTCTTGTAATGTTTCCCAATTCAAATACACATGGAAAATAAGCTGTGGGATGCAAAACACATCAAACATTATTACATAGACTCTTGTTCCAGCCTGTGATTCAAGAATTATGGAAATGTGCCAAATCCCACTTTACAAAACCAATCTCCCACTTTAAATGACCATCAGTCCCACTTTCATTACCATAAAAGTTGGCATGTCTGAACTTACAGTATGGTGAATGAAATCCTAAAGTTTGAGCTGTTCTATCAAGTCCAAGAGAATCAAGTAATCCAAATGATTTCAAGCAGTATTCCAAATGATGTCACTTATTTACCAATAGTACTGAATGAATCACACTGATATAATCCAAATATGGCTTTCAATGAATTTACAGTAATTCCAAGTAGCTATGATTCTAAATGTCTTTAATGGATATTCAGTAATTCCGATACAGCTACAAATCCAAATAATTTGAGCATGTTATAATTCCCATGAATGATTCAAGCAAACACATCTAAATGTCCTTCCGAGACTGATGTTAATACTAGGAATGCCTATATCTATATAATTCATCTCTTACCTAGAAAACTAAGACAATCTCCGGAGAGAGTCACATATGAGTCTAGAATAATCTGACTCTTAAACAACATCAGCTGTTTTAACATATGCAAAGCATGAATTAGGTCAGCCTGACCTATCAGAGCTCAAATCCTGCAATTTGATCAGGTGATGCTTAGTTGAACTAACGGGTAATAGTGCAACTCAACCCTGGAACTTTATGAATGAATTTACGCAACTTAATACAAGAATGACATCTTCTCTAATATGTGAACTTACAATCATTGGGAAAAATTAATATTTAAAATATTATGAACTAAATGACCCTTTCAAACTATTATTATGAAAATAATACACATAAAATAGATATACACAACAATTGTCTGTAATGCCCAACCAACCCTTTAAAAAAAGGGCTTGATGAGCTCCTACTGGGCACTGGATAGAGAAATAGACAATAGCCCAGTTCAGTGTGTCTTGAAATTATGTCCCTTTTTGCGCTCTCCACTGCCAAAGATAATAAAAGTATAAACCACCACTTCCGGGGAGCAATTCCCAACAATGGCTAGTGTGCCAAGTTCCAGTTTCCATTACAGTAGTCTCTGACATGAAATATGTAATAAAGAATTTCAGAAAGATGATGCATTCTGCTAGTGAATATTGAATTTTATGCTGTAGAATGTCCACTATTTTACAATTTTTGATATATTATAGAATACATACAAAATACTTATAAGGACTGAAAACTAAATAAATTGAACATTTTATGTGCACAAAAGAGCAGGTTTGCTCATTGAATTTGACAATGTATACTTGCCCAAGCGAACACAGATATAATTTAATTACTATGAAAACTAAGACATTTATTGATCATTTGATCATACAGAATTTCAGCAGCAACCGTTAGCAGCATTTGAACCCGTCTCTATGGATTTAGTACATACAATCGTGATGAAGAGTGCACCAAAGTCATGTGAACTTGATCCGATTCCGACATCACTGCTGCTTGAGTGCTTAGATCCAATATTGCCTTCACTAACCAATGTTATTATGTAATACCTCTCTCTCATCCGGGGAATTCCCATCATTTTTCAAAACTGCCATTGTAAAGCCTCTGCTGAAGAAACCAACACTCGACCATAATGATTTAAAGAACTACCACCCAGTTTCGAATCTCCCATTCATGTCAAAAATCTTCGAAAATGTTGTTCTATCCCAACTTGTATCTCATCTGAATTCAAACAGTCTTTTTAGCAATGTACAGTCTGCATATCGCCCTTGCCACAGTACTGAAACTACTCTTCTGAAAGTAATTAATGACCTTCTCTCTGCTTTGGATAGCAGAAAGATTACAGTCCTCACTCTCCTTGACTTGTCTGCAGCATTTGACACTATAGACCATGATATATTACTTCACCATCTCCAGCATGTATTTGGCATTCACGATACAGCCTTACTATGGTTCAAGTTCTACCTACTTGGTCAACAGGACACAGATTGTGACCGCAAATGGAAAACACTCCAGCCCAGTTGACCTATGTTGTGGTGTTCCACAGGGGTCTGTTCTTGGACCTGTTCTCTTCATTCTATACACTCAGCCACTCTCAAGTGTCATAGATCATCATCCAGTGTCTCACCAATTGTATGCTGATGACACCCAAATATACAAATCTAGCCACCCAACTGAAGTTGAAGCTACCATCCAAGGCATAGAGAGGTGCATTTCCGATGTGAAGTCATGGATGACATGTAACAAGCTGCAGATGAATGATGATAAAACTGAAGCCATTCTGATTACAACACAAAGACTTTCTCATTCACATCCTTTACCTCAGACAATAAATATCAGCAACACCAACATTAAATTCACACAGTCAGTACGAAACCTAGGTGTTACTCTTGACAGGACTCTCTCATTACTCCAACATGTTACGAACATATGCAAGGCCGCATATCAACAGCTCCATTCGCAAGTATCTTTCAGTTGATGCCACTAAAACACTTGTGTGTTCCTTAGTACTTTCAAGACTGGACTATTGTAACTTGATTCTGTCTGGTTCATCTCAATATCTACTCCAGAAACTTCAAAAAGTTCAAAACACAGCTTCTTGGATCATCCTTAGAGTATCACAATCAGAGCACGCCTCCCCCCTGCTCTGTACCCTACAATAGCTATCCATTTGATCCAGAATTAAACACAAAATTTGTTCTCTGTGCTACATTTCACTGACGGGCTCCAGTCCAACATACCTATCTGACCTCCCCCATGTGTACACACCAGCAAGATACTTACGCTCCTCTTCTGACACTTGTATTCTCATTATTCCCACTATGAAAATGAAATCATATGGACAACGTTCTTTTGCATACCAGGGCCCAGCAATGTGGAATGAATTGCCCACTGAACTTAGACACAGAGACACAGTGATCTCATTCAAGAGCGCTCTTAAAACTCACCTGTTTCAACTGCAAGAACAGACTTAAATTCCTAATAATGTATCCTTACCTTAAATATTTACAGCATGTTTTCTGTTTCCTAATTTCGTGGTGTTTGTTTTTATTTTTGTAATCATATCATTATATATGTTTTTTAAGTGTTGTCAAATGTTGTAAAGCGCTTAGAGCTTCTAAAGATTAGGCGCTATACAAAGTCTTCATTATTATTATTATTATTATCATTACGGTTACTGACTTGTAGAGATTTAACAGCTTTTTGTTATTTTTAATGCATAATTTAAAATGTACTTATCCGAGAGGCCCATGACTCAATTTTGGCTTCACAGAAAATCATGACACTTGATTGGAAACATGTAAAAAGTGAAAGTCATTCATGTCTCCCTGTTAATGGTTCCATTGAAATGTTATTGTTTTGCAAATAACGAGCAAATGCATGTACACTATTGCTCAAAAAGACTTTTGAATTACTTATTTTTTTTCTTTTTCTTATCTGAATGATGAATATTAAATTTATGTCCTGGACACAGCCAGGAAGTCCAAAATCAAGATAAGAAACAAAGGTCGCTATACTGCAACAGAGCTTCTTGTAGGTTTGCCTTTACACTGATCCCAAAGTTACTTTTGGGATTCTTTGAAAGTATGACCCCAAGAAGAGAAATGACACAGTTTCAACAATGTAGTATGAAATGTGTGTGAACTGCATTCATAGCAGCCTAAATCACACATACCTGTAACAGGAGTAACAGGATTATATAAGTCGTTATCATCTGACAGTTCTATACTAAAACAAAAACCTAATATAATGAGTTGTGTGGTCTTTAAATTGTAGTTTACCACACAAATACTTGTCTGCTATTGTTGGTGTATTGTCATGTTGTAGAAAGTTAATCACTAATGTAGGTTGCTTATTTTCCTAATATAGCTCCATCCACACAGAGTAGAAATTTAGAGACAGTTTTGATTATGAGATAGTAACAAATTCTCTCCAACGAATATGTATATCTTGGACTTTATAATATTTTTTGGCCTTTTATGTTTGATTTAGAAATGCTATAATACGAATTATCGTATCATTTTCATCCTAAGACCTCAACGAAAAATGCATCAAACAACATCTGTGCTTTTTTGAGCTTGTGTCTGAAATGCTTGACATGGGTCATATGTGGGTTCTGAATACTGGAGAAATTTCTGTGTGATTTTATTACAGCAAGTAGAAAATCATGAAAATTTAACGGAGTAAAAGATCATGAAAATTTAACTGAGTAAAAAATTATGAAAATTTAACATTCAACAAAGTAAGAGAGAATAATAACATGTCACCAAGTGCCAAAATTGTGAAAAGTAAACAGTCAGTTCCAAAATGGTACATTCATGAAAATGTATAAACATGGACATTTCCCAAATGCATTGTTAGAGTTTATGTTTAATGGAAACTCATTGAAGTAGCAAAGTCAAAGTAGAGATATGTGATATTACCATAAGATCTTTAACTATAGTTTCTATTTTTTCATTTTCTGATGAAAAAAACATACAAATACCAGTATTACAAAATCAACCCAAAGGAAGCCAACTATTAGACAATTTGTCTCTGATTAAAAGAAACCTATTTATTGTCTTTGACCTAGCAGTTATAAGATTTTAGCACTCTAAGATCACATGATAACTGAAATAATTTCAATTACTTGACCAATTCATCTACCATAACATCATTACAATTAGCTAAATAAATCAAGATTCAGTTACTCTGCATGATTAAGGAAGTTTTTGTTAGCAGTTATGTTGTCAGACAAAAATTTCATCCTGTGTCCTAACAACCAGCAGTGTTTAAGACCACTGAACAAACAACCCTGTCAATAACTATGTTACACACTTTACAGTTTTTATATGAATAAAAGGACATAAATTGTCACAAAATGTTTTAAGTCTCTAAACTTGTGTGATACTTTCCAATGATCTGTGGCATTTGTCCCTCACATTCTGCAGTGCCACTGAGGGAATGATGCCCTTGAAGAGTGCCAAGAGTTACAGATCTCAACAGGCTCTTGCTGTGGTCCAAGACCTTTTGATGTCTTCAAGGCAGAATCCCTGTGGATGTGAAGAAACTCTACATAAAACATCATTGACATGGTGGGAGTATGACACAGCATTTTTACCAAAGCCTCCAGCAAACGCTGAAGTGCCACTGGAGACAATGATTCCTCCTTCAAAAGAGGTTGCCAATGAGAGATCAGCATACCAGGCAGTCATCAATGAGTGTATGGGCATTAAGCTCCAAGGCATCCAAACTTTAAAACAGGAGATCAGCCCAAGATACAGTTGGTTGTGGAGGTCAATCCGACAGAATGGACCTGGTAAATGGAGGCAGAAACAAATGGCCATAAGCCTAAAAGAGGAGACAAACCAACTCATCTGGTGCCTGGTTAACTCATCCCTAGGAAAAGTTCTGCATAAGCTCCTAAATCATAATAAGAGTGCGGATGCAACAGAAAGTGTGGAAAAGATGCTGCTCCTGACAGTATTTCCAGACTAGAGAGAATAATTTTGTCCTCCATGCCTGAAGATTTAGGACATGACTTGTTTCAGATGTATAATAGGAGTGGTGGAAGGAAGTTGCGAGTCCCAAGGTGTCTACATGTGCCCACTCTTGTGACATTATAATCTCTTCATTCAAAAACAAAAATCCAGAACTGAAAGGAGTACACAGTACTTACCCTTATACTGGAACAATGAAGTGGGGATAAAACAGTCCTGAAATGAAATAGCTGTTCCATGAAAATCACTGGGAGAAATAGCATGAGTTTTAGGACATATATTTATTCCAAACTGTAGCCTGACTACATTTCAATTATTAAGAAATCTCTATATAAATTGATTCTTTTTTTTTCAATCAGAACTATACAAGTCTCTTGCCAATTTCTCAGCCTGTTGCTGGAAACGAGGGTCATCTACTGGGATACTTTCAGCATGGACATTTATAAACCATTTTAGCACTGCCTCACAGACACCATCAAACATGGCTGTACACATTTTCTTTCCATCAGGACCAAACTGTCCAAGTTCATATGTAGTTTTGATTGTATCAGCATTTTTCTTCCAACCTGAAATAGTGTTTGATGGGATGCTGTACGACTGTATCCAGCCTGAAATAGTGTTTGATGGGATGTTGTACTCTTTTGCCAAATCAGCACATTTTTTGCCTATTTCAAGTTGAAGCAAAATTTCATACTTCAGTTCAATGTTTTGGTTTGAAAGCTTTTTCATTTGGAACATTTTTTTCTCTCTTATGAAATAGCATCTACTTGTGAACAGCAAAATCCGAAGAACAGATTTATTACTAAGTGGAATATCACCCTATATATATATATGCCAATATACATCCACATGAATGTATAATCTTGGGCACTTGGTATCAATCCTTTGACAGTTGAGGTCCTATAATTTACAAACCCTATGTGTTGTATAGGTTAATATATTGTCTTTGCAAGTTAACAGGTTGTTTGAAAAGGATTCTTTACTGAGATTTGCAGATTACATGAGATGCAAAAACAATGGCAAATTACACTGAGATAGATATTAATTATGAAATGAACCATGTACATACAGGTACTAGCTGAAGCCAATGATTATTAATTTACAAGTAGCGAACAATAAGAATAAGGGCACTCATAAAAAAGGAAGGTCATGATGATCTCAACATATGTTTCAAGGCACAAAATTAAAACATTTTTATGTTAAGACAAATACATATACTGAGTATAATAATTTTCCCAAGTAAGGAAACATGAAGAACAAAAAAGAAAACCAATCATATCTTTTAGCCATTAAATTATGTGGTGTCACATGTTTATTAACATCTTTTGATTCTGATTCTGCCTACAGTCCATAAAATATGACTACAGCGACACATTACAATGTATCAGTTTCCATTAAATAATATCTGTAGTTAGATTCATGACAGCTGTAGGTACATGTATATTGTATTTCTTTCCCGTCTGCAAAGACACAAGCAAATCTGTTTTGCTTACATAGGGGTGGTCAGGTTCAGATTAGTTCATATTTTGTTTTATTTCTTCAGGAGGTAAGGTTATTTTATATGTTCACTGCAAAATAAACATTGACTGTGAAATTAAAATAGAATACATAATGTACCTTTATTTCAGAGAGCACATGTATGCACAGGTGAGTAATTTATTAACAACACTGTTCTTTTGTATCATCTGCTACATACAGCTGCAGTTTGAATTCTGTCTAAAAAGTTGTGATATCACAACATTTGTTAATAAAGTAAAACTGTATACAAATAAGAAATAATTAATCTTAAAACCATGACTTGTTAGTTGACAACATTCCAGTAAACCTAAGAGTAAAAGACATGAATAAAGGTCAAGGACACCTTTAAAATTACGTTACCGGTTTTTATGAACCCTGGTATCTCTGGACCTGGTTATGTCCATGATTTCTTTTACACCCCCATCATAATCGAGATAACCAGAATTGACTACATTATTTTTCACCAAGCCAACTTTATATTTACATCATGAAATTAGGGAAAACAGTTAGTTTATAGAGACTGGAAGTAGGCTGTAAGAAGACTTTTTTCTATCTCATAGAAAATGTTGAAAGTACATTGTAAATATTGCCGATTTTAAATATGCATGTTTATAAATGACTAAATATTTTATGGAATTTTATGCTAAAATGGAAAATGAAGCCAAAACAAAGATTATTTTTACAAACCAACCTGTGTCTGACTAAATATCATGACTATATATATAT
>JAECUM010016609.1:0-12353 GCA_016617855.1 Megalonaias nervosa | reverse complement strand
TTTATGCCTAGTAAGCCGTTAAAGACAATGAAATTACTACTCTCTATTGATATAGAAAGTGACGCATTTGCTGAGGTGTAACCATGGCATTCCGGAATTGACCTTTTGTCAGCACCGTTGGTAGTCTTTGGGCCTTAAAAGCTACAATTATTCGTGGTAGGATGGTTTAAATAGAATGTAGCAAGTTTGTTAAGTGAAAGTGAATGAAGACTGTAGTTCGATTTAGCGTACAAACTTATGTTGGTCGAGTGAGATACATTTGTATTCAAATAGGTTTTCTGGTTCAGTTATAAAACGTGGCAGTACATTACAATCAATAATTAATGTATCCTCTTGGAGAATACGTAACACTCTAACATGACCAGAATTTTTGGAAGGTTTGTTGATTTTCTGCAAAGCTCTTTATAAATTAGACTGTTTCCATTGTCTCAAAGCAGGCGGCGATTTCAGGTAAGTGTGATCATGGTCTTTCATTATTCTTTTCCTGTCAGTCTGATGAAGGATCCCTACCATTAAAACATACACACACACACAAAACAACGAAATAAAACCCCAAACAAAGACAAAATGGTAACAATAACAAAATATTACATTTAATGTGAAAGAGAACATTTGAATATAACTTAGTTGAATGTTGATATAGCACGGAATAGTCAGTAGTTTCATCTCCGTTTGAATAGAATCTTAACCCCCACAATGCATGAGACAAATATCACAGCTCTTGCGTTACAAATCTTACAATTACATGATTGTATGTTTCATTTTCTGTTTTAAAATATAAAGTAACTGAAAAATCAATAAATAATTTATTCTGTCTCAGTTTGCTCGACCATGGATCAAAGTGAATCTTTCAGAGATGTTTGCTGATTTTCTAAATGGCTTTATATATTTTAGTCTGAATAATAAATATTTAGCTGTATTTTAACAGACACAAAATTGTCGAATATTCCAAATTATGATACTCTTCAAGTTACTGAATAAAAGATAATAATTGTGATTGTTGTAAAAAATTAATTAAAATATTCATTTAATTCAGTTTTTAGAGTTTGTTATGTTTACAGCGTGATATTTATACTTTTTGTCTGCGTCGTATGATGCCAAAACTCAAATCGAATTCATTATTTTGAGAATATGTACAATTTAACCTTTTCTGCACACTTGGGCTGAGCATGAAATCGAATGCATGATTTTAAGAATGTGTACAACTTAACCTTTTCTGTGCACTATGGTGGAGCATACAAATCGAATGCATGATTTTAAGAATGTGTATAACATAACCTTTTCTATGCACTATGGTGAAGCATACAGATCAAATGCATGATTTTAAGATTGTGTATAACTTAACCATTTCTGTGCAAAATGGTGGAGCATCCACATCGAATGCATGCGTTTCATTTTTTATATCACGTGATTGTTAAGCTTAATTCACACGTATCTATTTATTATCTTGTATTATTTTCATGGCAATGAAGCGATTTGTAAAATTTCATTAACGTCGTATCACTAATTTTGTTAACGACATAATGGTTTAATTCAATTTTTATGTCAAGGATTAGTTTATAAATTTCGTTAGCCGCCTTCACGAAAGTCTCTGGTTTAAAGTCTCAGACTGAAAAAGAATGTATTCACGGAATAAGCATTGGACCTTTTCTGAGCTGAAATATAAAGTTTATACCGCCTGAGCTAATACTCAGCTGATATCACTGTTATTGCTACTGTATTAAAATACACAAAGACGCTTTCACCTAGGTAAACTCCAGCCATTCCATGTTTGTTTTATGTCAGCATGTGATGTACTGTCTGCACTTTAAATCAGCAATATCACTAGCAGTAAGATTTAATTAATACAATACAAATGTGATGCAGTGAATAAAAATAGTGGTTTTCATATGTTGCAAACGTCGGGGTATAAACACTTTTATTAACGTTCGAACGTGCTTCCCGTTAGATAAATGTTTCCTGCGTATGACATATAGCGGCAAATGAAAATCAATAGATATTGCTTTCAGTTAGAGTTTGCCTAACATCAGAACATATCTGAAACTTGGGAGTGTCTGTTCTGTTGGTCTTGACATATTAGTCTGTCTCCGCTCTACTCAGAGCACAGGACGTAGTCCATTGATCGATTGCATCATGTAATATATACACATATGAGTGGTGCACGTCTGGAATATAGCCATGGCCTAGAGATTTTACAATGAAACATTTTGAAATACTATATATTAGATTTCGGTGTACCGAAGTATTACAACGTCGCGATCGGATGGCGGATAAAATAAGCAGTGAAATTTGCTAATATCTTGGAAGTTACTCTGCGTCAGCATCTTTAATGCTCATTATTTTGTTGACTTATGTCTTCTCCTGACCGAAGCTGTTTGTTTCGTAAAATAATATAATTTTAGAACAACTCACTACATATCCGAAATGTGCTTAAAGTGGTGAATGTATGATGGTTTGGTTATGGACTGAAGAATATATTAAACATTGCTGCGCTTCTGCACTGGATTTGCTTGTTTTACTTAGAAAAAGTTACTTCACAGATATTGTTATGGGTAAACTGTCAGTGGGCAGCTTGTTCTAGTTTGATTCATCTATCATTCAAATGTGGTCTTTCTAACAAATTGTCGAAGACAACATATTTTATTAATGTATACGAATTTTATATCCTGAAGATATATCAATGCGGGCGACCCCATGAATTAAATGCAGGATCCTTGCATTAGGTAACTAGAGAGGAACGCAAAAAGACGTTACACGAAGATTACATAAAGACGTTACATAAAGATGTGCAGACATGGTTAATCAATTTTGACATAATTATATAGCTTAAATGGTACCTAAGCTAAAGTGAAAATCAATACAATCGTATGGTCGTCTTAGTCGTACTTGCTTTTTCAGATTTCATAATCTGTGCATATATTATCTACTTGCATATATTTACTTGCACAATATTATTCTGGGAGATTCATAAGCTAGTATTTGACAAGATCTTGAATGTGGGCAAAAAAAAGAGACAAATGCTTTCAAATATACTTGATTTTCGACTCTTACATACATTACCTTGTCTATCCTTGACTATATTGCAAGCACATATGGCTTAGTCTACATGAACTCTGTGTACACGTATATCTTCAAATCGTCTTAAGTGATCTGAATTCTTGCCACTGTTCACCCTATATCTGTGCCAATCTATATTTTGTTGAGATATATATTTTCATTTCAAAGAAACGGATATGTTCCATCAGATCTGTGTTTGATTAGAGTGTTATTTGTTTATTGCATTCCTGTTAAATGCACGCGACTGTCTTAAATGTATATCTTAAATATATACTTTTATTTTACTTTACTGATAAAGACGTTTTGAGTTAAGTCATTATTTGTTTGCATCTTTATCAAACTGATCCATTATGATCACAATACAATTAAAAGGGGTTTTTTTTGGTATTAATCGAGCTTTCAATCTATAAAATGCCTTTCTTTTCCTTCAGCACAGACGAAGTATTTTTTTGTTTAGATTTGGTTTGTTTTTGTTGTCCGTTAAATGACAAACAGTTGCAAATGAATTAAAGTATCCAAATAAGACAAGAAAAATAATCTTCCGAGATATACTTTACTTGGTACAATACCTTCAATGAAACAGAATAAACGATTAACATGATATTGTCAAGCATTATGGGTTAAGACGTTTGGAAACTAATGTTGTGGAGAAATGGTAGAATTTAAGATACCAAGTAATCAAAGACATAGTTCAAAGGATAGTTCTTACACATAATCAACATGTGACTTGTAATAAATGCATGTGGTTCCATACACGTATCGCAGATGAACGGTTACACTTTACTGGTGTCAGAAACGCCGTACCGCAAAACTATGTTACACTTTACTGGTGCCACAGCAGCCATACCGCAAAAGAATAGGTACATTTTACTGGTGCCACAGCAGCCGTAACGTGAAAGAAGATCACTGGGTATACTCAGGTAGTCATATACTACCGAAGAGATAGGCTGACTTTTGTAACATGTATGGGCATCATCACATATAAAATCTGTATTGGTATTATTATTACGTTATCAAATAATTTTTGTATTATACTCCATATCTAACGAAGATATCTCTATCAAACAGAGGGTCAAAGGTCCGATGGAAAATATATTGCATGGGTCGATTTTGGTCTGATAATCATTTTGTTATGAACTTTAAGTTATCTAACATGTTACTTTGAGAAAAAGAAAGCGTTTTATTTTAAATCAGTTGGTGTTTTCACACACTGCTTGTATTCTGCAAACTGTTAGATTTGTGTTAGTCTTTTTCCATCACTCCCAACAGTGGAATTAGGTCAGTCTTAAAAAAATATGTAAGAATTCTGACTTTCATTAAAAGCAACAATTTCAGTCTGCGACTAAAGAAAACACGGTAGTGATATGACTGGGCTGGAGATCTTAGCCAGTTCGGAATAAACTGAGCAATATTGCAAAGAATAGTTAATTTCATGCCAGTGTTAATCTAAATGGATCAAAATGCTGACTATTCCATATAATACTACAACTTGTGATAAGCATTACAATGGGGTTGTGGTTGCAAACAAATTGTAATCAAAACGGGTATTGTGCTTTCATACAAATAGTAAAATAAAAATGGAATGATGGTCCCATATAAATTGGTGGTTCTGCTTTCATACAAATTGTGCACAATGAAACAAAGTTCACAAAGAAAGGGATATGTTTCTTAAACCGTTCTATTACCGCAAACTATACTTTGGAAAGTTAAAACCTTTATTGCCACCAAATATTGCAAAATTCTCCATGGCAATTTTGTTACTGTAATAATGAAAACAATATCATAAACGTTTCATGTTTTCCGTTTCATCGGATAAGTGCTATTTAGAAAACCAATACCTCCGTTTTGATGGAAAGAACCAATTCATTCTTCAAGTGTGTTGTAAATTGTTCGAGTCGTACATGTGCGTACACCGTATAGACTTCGATTGCCAGAATGAACTTTAGCGACTACCACAGTGGTGTCCATAACGACTTAAAATGTGTAATTGGTTTGACTAATGTTCCTACAGATGAAGTGCACACCTGCAGTTTCAAAGGTATGACACAAATCATTACCTATAATAAATTATACTCATTTTTGTTTGCTGTATTATAGCCAGTGTACTATTAAGCATTACACGATCGCCACTTGAAAACTCTAAGTAAAGGTTAACAGACTACTTGCATGAAAAGGTAAACTTGTACTCAAACGCCTCCAGTTAGCATTCAAGTTTGAGTTGATGATTATTATGTGGAAAATATCTCAAGAAAATGTATAAAACAATGCAATAAAGAACGAAACACACATGACGAAAATATTTCATTCTCGAAATTTACAAATGAAAATACTTCTCGGAAGACATTATATTTGCAAAGCAACTGATAGTTAAAAAAAAGATAAACAAACCCATTCATAAAATATTGCCACATGGTTTCTTACCGATCCGTAGGAAAAGACAGCAATGCTAGACTAAATAATCATTTTCGATCTTTAATAAATTCTACTGTGTGTGACAGGTGGAAAAAACTCTTTCAGAGTAACCCTTGCCATTGTTGTAGATCGATATTACAGCTTTCTATCCGCATAATACTAGATTTGTTTAATGAGATACATTACTGTCTGACCTTTAATGTCATGTGATGTCCCCCGTCATGGAAAACTACAGTCATTTTACAAGCGCCAGTCACTTTAAGGCATTGTACTGGTTTGAGTATTGAAACTGGTTTCCAGCAGTGTTACTGCTTGCAACTATTTCGTTTAAGTCACACTGAGCTTTCGTTTGTATGTACTCCATACTGTCCAAACTGGCTTTTGATTTTTTTCTCGTGAACTAGATGTGTGTGATATCATAGACAGTAATAAAAATAATTGATATGTCTGTCATTTTCACTTATTGCTCGTATCACTAAGGGTTTGTGATGGCATGACCAATAATACAACTAATTTCTAACTCTATCATTTTTGTGCTCACATTATGAACTGTTTGCATATAGGAATTTATTAAAGATCGAAAATGATTATTTAGTCTAGTATTGTTGTCTTTAAAGGTCATTGTGTGTAATAGAATAGTCTGTAATGAAAGTACTTTCCCAGTGTATTATTTGTCATGTACTTTTTTGCAGGACGAAAGTCTGTATATGAGACATCAATGAAAATAATTACTTTATCCATAATTTTTTATTTTCATATGCTGTTCGCAGAGACTGAATTTTAATGCATTGATTATGCACTGAGTAAAGAAAAAGTAATATTAGTTTTTTGCACAATATAAATGACAGCACAAAGAAACATTGTCATACATTCAAACGTTTTCTGGTAACTTTATACAATAACATGAACGCAAGTTAAAAAATAAAAAATTAAAAACTAAGGCATTGTGGTACAGTCATTCTTACTTTTCATTCTTGGATTCGTTTTACTGAAAATTATCTATTACATGCTTTAGGAACATATCAGAGGAAAAGGTGTTATAAAAAACTGAAAAATGAAAGACATTTCCATATGGCAAATATTGAATCACATAGTAGTAATAATGTAAAGTATGTTGTCTTGTAAGTGTCAGTCGGACGAATCACTGCGACCCTTGTACCTGCAAGAGGAAGAAATAAATGATATTTGGAGTCATCTTTTTCCCATTTCCTGTGTGCACCACATATTCGTTGTAGAAGGAATCAGCCGGTGAAAGTACCACAATATCTATATGGTCATTCCTAAATTGTACAAGAACACGACAGAAGTATGAAAAGCCTTCAATAATAATAAATCTTAGAAAAAAATAAAAAATATTAGAGGTATTGTTGCAGAAGACAAAGCTAACATTTGAGAGTTTTCTTTTCTCTTAAGTATTTAATTTCATATAATACGATGTACATGTACATTGACCTCTACTGCTTTAATAAAATAGACTGGTAAACATAGCTATAAATTGTCGTGATTTGGCCTTGATTACGGTTATAAAAGTTGGAATTACCATTCCTTAAACGCGATAAATTAATTTCGAAAACTTGATATTTCGCAGCACAAAGAGACTATCTTCATAAATGTTACATGTTTTAATGTCTAAGAGTTTAAGTCCGTAAATGGATGAAACGTTTTGCTGACTCCACACATACCGGTAATGAAAGACGAAGAGCAAAATAAAAACATTTAATCGAGGATATTCAAGAAGTGAAAAGTTTGCATAGCATATTTGCTATCGAGGGTGATTGAAAATTTTAATCTCAGTGCAAACCAATTTGGAAAAAAATCATTATCCCGAAAAAATTATTTGCTCCAATTAGGACAAATATTAAACTAGTAGGAACAGTTGCTCAGAAAACAGAGACTTTGAACATACAAGTTTGCAATATAT
Source organism: Megalonaias nervosa (assembly GCA_016617855.1). NCBI lineage: Eukaryota > Metazoa > Mollusca > Bivalvia > Unionida > Unionidae > Megalonaias > Megalonaias nervosa. The sequence continues at coordinate 4,963 of JAECUM010016609.1, read as the reverse complement.
TGACAGATACTCATAATTATAGGTTATTCCATTTGTATGGTAAATTATGAACGCGTTTTTCGGATGGGTATACGGCAAGACCTTGGGAGTGCAGTATATCCATCCGACAAAACGAGTTCATATTTTCCCATACAAATGCAGTAACCTTTTTATTAAATGCTCATTTTTTTATTCTACCCAAGGCTTAATTATATAAACAAAAATACACTACAAGAAACAAAGTAACTGAATGCACGCCGTATTCCAAACTAAATAAACAAGCGTAGATTCATCATTACACAACAATATTATTAATGCGCACGTAACTCCGCCCAGATAAATTTGAATTTGGTCGCGCGCTAGGCATAATTTTCGAAAGAAAATGGCGTTTTGGGCTACTTAAAATTGAAATTTGGAGTCATATTGTGAATGAATGCGCAGTGCAACAACTTTTCCATTTGATCTGGAATGAATACATTGTATTTTGTCGATTCGACGAAATTTCGTGATTATGGACTGGATTTATCTACATGAAGTACATCAGATGCCAGCAGCGTCTGTGCCAATTCTACATGAAATATACATCAGATTGAAGCAGCGATGGAGAAGTGTGTTGACATCTGCAAGTGTGTTTCTGTTCTGTAACTGAATGTTTCAAATCATAATGTGGGAAAAATATGAAGTCCTTCAATTGCAATTATCGAAAAGACGCTATGAAATTTAATGTTTAATTCATTTTGAGTGCAGTAAGGAGGATGTAATTGCACTTGGAATATAGTCGAAATTACAGTACAATTTCGAAATGTGTAATAAGCTTGAGAACCCATGTAATTCGGATTTGCAGAACTAAGAAAGTACATTTTGAGGAAATTCAGGATGTAAAACTGTAAGTATATTTTTGCCATTCTTATTACCAGCTAAAGAAGACAGATTATGCCTTGTCACTTGCATGTTATTTGTAAAGACCCTGTCTGGCGTCTATAGCTAGCGCAAATCTGAAACATTGTATCAGAAAAGATAACGCGAAATCTGCCAAAGCAGCTGGTATATGGCATCCACGAAATACCTGCTTTAGTTCATTCAGAAACAAATTGTTTGTTTCCAATAGAAAGTAGTTCCTTTATTCGCGTGAATGCAGTATGAAGTGAACTCGCGAGTGCAATATCGTACAATATTACACGATTCTGACACTGTAAAGTTAACGGAGAAAAAAAATGAGCATATAATAATATCACATTACCGTAATATTTCCAAAAGTTCTAAAAGGATATAGTACATTGTAACAGGTTTCGCAATTATAACACTACTACACGGTATACATCCTTCAAAAACATGTCATATTTAAACATAACCCTTAATTAAATCTACACTTCTTTGTTCTCAGTCATTGAATACCTGCTCAATTCCAATGGCGTCGTGTAAGACAAATATATGTCAAATGTCAACCGCTCCGACATATTGGCTGATGTAATACTGTATATCACTGACACAATTTTTTTGACATTAATTATATATACGATGTGCCCGATAACTGCACTCTTGTGAGAGACAAATGTTTTCAATTATTGTTGTATTGGTTAAACATTTAGATAATATTTATAACTAAGATTACATTTTAATGGACTTAAAAAAAAAACAGTTCGTCACTGTTCCCGATGAATTATTATCAAGCATTTATTTACGAACTTGCGGGACGTCACTGGAATATATATATATATATATATATACATATATATATATATATATATATATATATATATATATACTATATATACTGCCTATATATATATATATATATGGTGTTATGTTTGAGGGATATGTGTGTTTGCAAATGGTTCCAACACTAGGTAGTTTCGTGTTCTTCTGGTGTACCCCAGGAACGTTTACATGGTCCATTCATGCTTTCCTTGTACGTCAAGTATATCACGTTTAGAAAAGATTAAGAAAGTCTGCTCTTCACAGACTAAAGTGTATGTATCAGACTAAGTCAAAACAGGATATACAAAGACCTACTAAATGACATTAATAAACAAGGCTGATGGTCACTAAATTGTAAATCTAATCGAAAAATCCAATATAATGCAGATCAAAAGACAAAATATGTAATACAACTTATATGGGAATAGGTCGTGGAAGGAACCTTTGTTTGAATATATTAATCAAAGTTAATACTTAGTTGTCATAATTAATATACATCTAAAATGAAACCTTGCTGTTGAAGACATATGCATCAAATTAAATCGTTCGTTAGGCCCTTTATGCCTTAACTAAACATATTGCCCTAAAACGTTAAGGAATCAGCCGACAAGGAATTAGATTGAACTATTATAGAATATGAGTAATATATTTCTAATATGCATTAAAGAAAGAGCTTGAAACGCTTCATAAGCGAGCAGTCAAATATAGTACATCATAATATGACAACACAACAGAAAGTGTAATTTAAATAATTGATAGGCTATTTCTCGATGTCATTTCATCAAGGAAGACTGGAAAATAGATTAATACCATTTTAGAATGGGTTAATAAAACAGCAAACATGACCATATTACGCTTTAATCATATCAAACATACCTATTAGACATCGCCATGAATATACTTACAAGACAACCTCTGCTCAAACCAACAGTGACACATTTGGTATGTTTCATCTAGAACCATCCAAGATGGAACATTATATACCACAAATTGTGAATCAAGCAAACGACAAACTGATAACTTAAAACATGGCCTCGGTCAAACTCATACTAAATGTAATCTCAACTAGTCCAGTTGAAGAACACTTATATTCCTCTGGCCACACTTTCATTGAAGCAGTACTGATTTCAATTGATCACAGCCCAAACTGGAGTTCCGAAACCATGAAAGATAGGTAATATTAGCTGCTTCAAAACACTGAAACCAGTCTAAACCAAAAAGACTAATAAAACAAAAACAATCACACACACACACACACACACACGGATAGATAGATAGATATATAGATAGATAGATGGATGGGTGGATCATCCGAGTACAGCAACCATTTCTTCAAGGAAGTAACTCAATCATATTGCTATTTGCTCACTCATTCATCTGTAGTTACTACCGCTTTTTGCAGTTCTTCCTGCTGAAGTTATCACTAATATCATTGCTCTTATGAAATAGTTAAAATATCCTGGTTCATCACCCAAGCTGAAACAAATTAGGCAAAATATCAACATTGTCAAACTTTAAATTACATTAAAAATAGTCCTGCAAGACTGGAATTTCAATCCTTATAGTGTCTATTATTGGTATTGTTCATTTTTTCATTTTGTCTATGACAAGACTTCTTCTAAAACCAAACAAGTTTTATACTATTCGTTGTTAGTATGTTTCATTTATTTTAATCAATGCCTGACATACGCGATCCATTGCAGGATCCAATGCACTGGAAGGGACTGCTATTTGCAGTATGATTTGTATAGTATGTACGCTGTATCAATGATATACCAAGAGATGTAAACAAAAAATTATTAAAAGGAAAAGAGGCTTGCAGAGTGGTGTATTGTTGATACAGCGTACATACTATATATATATATATATATATATATATATATATATATATATATATATATATATATATATATATATATATATATATATATATATATATATAAATATCACATACACGTACACATATGACCCATTTAAAGGAATTAAGATTGACCATAGGCAACTGTGTATTTACCGAGTCAATGAATTCCTCACGTCCCTACCAAGTGTGTTCGCTACGAAATGTAGTTCTGCATCTTTTGTGCATATTCAGAATCACCGTTGCATATTGATAAGTTGATTGTTTTCCTTTTACAGTTTCTAGTTTTATTCACATTGATTAAATCATTAAATCAATATACGACACGCTCATGATTTAAACATGAAAGATAGTTTTTAATGAAGAAAGTAGAGTACTACACCACATGGATAGCTTCTTGAACACTGAACGCTCAGCCATTAATGTACCGTGGAATGGAAATAAGTGTGACATAGAAACTGAGCGAAATGACGAACCAACAAAAGGTAATTAAAATCTTTAACATATTTACAGTTAATCTAAGTCATTATTCTGCTTTAATTAACATTACTATCGAAATAAAATTGCTCTCTCTCTCCCTCTCTCTCTCTCTCTCTCTCTCTCTCTCTCGTCGCTTTGACTTAACGTTTACCATCATTCATAGGTCAAGAGAGATCGTCGTATGACACAAGCGAAAATCGTCTACGCTCGTCTTTTCATGACTTTTCGCCCGTATCTTGCTACGATGGTCCATAGAGATAGGGAGAGAAGTAGAGACAGAGACAGAGAGGGCGGCCTTTGGACATTTTCATATTTAATTAATAATAAACGATTTTTTAGAACATTATAATAGGTTTAAGAAACAACAGCAACAACAATAAAAAGCATTAAATACATTACAGCATGCGTGCCTTCCTTGAACCAATAAATTTGCAGCATTTTGTGTGCCGGCTATTGCAACATTGCATCATTGATTATATGAACACTGTAGATAAATCCCAAGGAAAGTGTACACATACCGTTACGAGGAATCATATTTTTGTAGGTTACTTGGTGTAAGTTCAGTTTCAAGGTTTTCATCCAGCCAAAATTCTTTTTCTCTCTCACTCCAGATTTTTGCGTCTTTGGTCCATTATGCATGAGAGCGGATGAGGAGGAGGAAGGCAGAGAGGATTGCGATGAAATTGTGTGCCATGTTAAATTCATTTAGAAAACGAGAAATATTAATACCTTTTATCGTTATTTTCATACGTTACAATGATTAATGGGTGGAAATTCATCATTGATCTATGGGCCTAGAACCGACAGCACACAGTTGCGAGACTGTTTAAATACACATATTATTGTGCCGAGGGGTGGATCACGATTTGATATACTAATAGTATTGGTATATCAAATTGCTTATACCAACACACACTTTAAAAAGCATATTATTTGTATGTAGTATAT
>JAECUM010016608.1:0-37132 GCA_016617855.1 Megalonaias nervosa | reverse complement strand
ATATATATATATATATATATATATATATATATATATATATATATATATATATGCATGTATGTGTGCTTTTTTATATAAAGGCATCCAAACATTATTTTTAGTTGTGCAGATTATTTGGGGCAGAAGATATTTGTAGAATGAACAGCAGCTGTATGTTTATTCAAAACTGTGTGTTGACCTATTGCCCTTTCTCCATTGCCCTTTTCCCATTAATATGTCTAATCACTCTATTGGCATTTTCTATTGATAGGAACATTTGCAGACAGCAATTGAGAATGAAGAAAAACTAAAGCGATCGCAGGCGGAGGAAATGCAGGAGGTAGAAAATTATGTGGAGCACATACGACACCTATCTGATGAGCGTGAGGCACTCATACAGGAGCTGGAAACTGAGAATGATCAACTCAAGCAGGAGATTGAGGCTCTACGACAGGAACAGAATGGTAAGTGACTATTCAAAGGTCTTGTCAGAGCATTAAATTAACAAAAGGAATTTGTTCTTTATTTTCTCCACTTTGCAGCCAGTTTGCCATTATAGTCATAGAGAGATGGCTTAATTTGTACAAAGCACCATTCTAAACTAGAAAAAAGTGAAATACATTATAGGCAGGTCTTATTTTACAATCCCAATAGCTTGTTCTGTGTGGAAATGACTACATGATTTTTCAGCAGTTTGCGGTGTTCTTCTTATATTGGACATTTAATAATGGTTGAATGTTAAGTTATTGATCAGGTAAATTATTCAGTGATTTACTAGTGAACCTGTATAGGATAATAAATTTTTAAAGAAACTCAAATTTTGAATTGTTTTTTTATCAAGTTTGGATAGTGTATGCTATATTTAATGTCTTAATACACTACATTCACACAAACACAGGGAATGTGTGTGTGTGTGTGTGTGTGTGTGTGTGTGTGTGTGTGTGTGTGTGTGTGTGTGTGTGTGTGTGTGTGTGTGTGTGTGTGTGTGTGTGTGTGTGTGTGCGCGCGCGCGCGCGCGGTACAACTCATGCAAAGTGGTGATTTCACATGTGTCACTGTGGGAAAGGGATTTCTTGGGAAAGCAATTGCATGGAAAGAAAAATTGAGACCAGTAGTTCTGCTAATGTGCCCTCATGGTAAACAGCTGATGATTCACTCTTTCACATGTCACAATGGTATACCACAGTGACTAATGCCTCCCAGGGTTAAACTGCATTATTTAATTGCTGAAACAATCAGTTCTTATCTAAATAGATCTGTCAGTGAATTTCCATCTGTAGCACACTTGGTTGTTGGAGGTGGGGATGGAAAGTACTACTATTGACTACATAGTATTTTTGCCTCACCTGCGTGTTGACTTAATGCTGATAAGGCTGTTATAAGCTCCTGCTTCAATGGCTTTTTGTAAATTGCTCATTGCGACTTGACTATAATAAAAGAGAGTAATGATATCATTGTATACAAGTTACATTCTAAGTTACCACAGTTTTATACTGCCATCCTATGTATTTTCTCTCTCTTTCAAAATATTAGAAACTTTTGTTTATCATAGGCCATCAATTACTTATTCTAACTTGTCCAGTTCCACTGATAATGTCACTAGGGACCTGACAAGGAATTTTATGTCTTTGCTTTGTTTGAATCATGCAAATCAAAGCTACAAATGGTCAACTGAAAGGGGGCATAACTTTAGTATTCATTCAGATACACAGTTGAAATTTGAAAAACAAACAGAAAATTTCATTTTCTTAAACTTTCAATTTGTATTTGGCCTAGTTTCTTGTACTATTATAGTAGATTTTTGACCTGGAAGTAGACCAACAAATTTTGACACAGTAGTATTTACATGGAAAAATTTGTGTTAGCCATCATATTTGCACTTTTTCGATCTGTAAGGAGATGGCATTGACTATCATGGGTCACTAGGTCAGTGCGATAGATTGATTGCTCAGGTCAATGTTTTGAAATCTGGATGTGATTTAATTTCCTACTAATTAAAAAAAAATGATGGAAATAGGACTTTGCAGCATCATGTATCAGCTAACAACATTGAATCCAAGAACATTACAATTTTTGTACCTTTATCTATTAGCTTCTGGATTTCTTGTCAAAATTAACTTGTAGCAGCATGTATCTTTAAAAATTGCAAAGGTTATTGTTATATATATATATATATATATATATATATATATATATATATATAAAGAGTACAAATCATATGGCGAATAACAGTCCTTTCAAGTGCACTGGATCAAGCAAGGGATCACATGTGTCAGGGATTGATTAAGATAAACGCAATAAACTGACAACAAACAGTGCAAAACTAGTATCTAACTAGCCTGAGCGCTTTCGACTCTTAATGAGTCTTTTTCAAAGGCAAATACAAAACATAGACAAGACTAACAAATAAAACACAAAAACCGTTGTGTTCGCAAAACTCTGCATGGCTGTTTCTGCAGGAATTAAACCTTTAAATTTATTATGTTTCAACTAGTTTGTTTCAGCTTGTTGCGGATGCTTGAAAATATTTTTATTGACCTAGAAATCGATTAGCCATAACGACATCTGTTGTTTTATGTAAATTTATATAAGTGCAAATTATATATATATATATATATATATATATATATATATATATATATATATATATATAGATAGATAGATAGATAGATATACACATATGAGATGGAAAGAAAGAGAAAAAGAATCTTACTAATTATTTTCTTAAAGAAAATGTATTCTGCTCTCAGTTACAAGGGAAGCAACACATGGTGGATTATATATTGCACAGCGGCTGTATAAGGGACATAAGTAATAAATTACTGTGAAATAAGCCACCAAGGGACATAACTAGTACTTCATTATCAACAGTGATTATTTATGACCAGGTCCATCTAGATTGGAACCACACAAAGTTAGGTAACACCTCTAGCAGTAGACTGGTTACCAACATTATCAATAGAAATATTAAGAGTGCAGTGATTGGCCATGCAATTCACATGGCAGTCATGGTGATTTCAATGCATGATCAATGTCATATTTAATTGTAAATTTCTCGGTTTAAATTAATTTTGGTTTCTTTATTAGCAGTGTGTGTTATTTGTTTACTGTTTATAAAATCTCATATTACAGCAGAACATTAATTTATCAGCCAGAAAATGGCATGGCATTCTGCAAACTGTCAACAGTCATATCATCTGAGTTGAACTGGCACTGAGGTTTTATATTGTTGTTCTCAAGGGAGCATAGTCCTCTATAAATAAAGTTATTATTATTATTATTATTATTATTATTATTATTATTATTATTATCATTATTATTGGTTTCTTCTTAATGTTCACCAGGTAAAGATTGTTGAGAGTGGGTTTATATGTGTAGATTTATAATTTAAAAGCTTTATGCCCATTATAAAAAAACTTCCATGCATAAATTAATCCATAGTACACAATTCTATGCAGAACATTTATTATGCATGAAATGTCGGGGGTTCCAGGTTATTGAGAACCTTGATGATTGCCTTAAAATCAGGAGATCTAAGATGCCCTTGCTGCATGTATTATTAAAACATCTGCATGATTTAGTGATCAAAATTCATATTTCGGTTTAAGATTATGTTTTCATGGAAACATCTTAGAAAACTTGTATCACCTCTCTTGAAACTTTACATATGTTAATCACACTGTAGGCTAGCTGATCCTAAAATGAAAATGATACTGCTTTTGAGATCCAGTATGTCTACTACAGAATCCATCTTGAAAATCTTATAACTCCTCCTCCAGAATGGCTTTATTAAGATAGAATTTCGCTAAAAGACTTCATATGATGTGTTGTTTCTTCAAAATTTAAACAGAGCCTGACAACTAGTAAGGCTGCCACAGCTGCCTTCCTGAAAATCTTGTCACAATCCCTCCTGATCAGAAAGTCAAATTGACATGGGGTTTTCACCAAAAGACTTATGATGTCTTCTTTGTCCTCAATGTGACTAGTGGTGTCCATCTTGAATATATTGTTATTGCTACTAGTTCTGAATGGATGGGCTTATTGACATTGCAGTTTTCTTTAAGTAACTTCTTACTTTTATGCAATATGGCTACCACTAAAGCCATCTTGGAAATATTGCTATTCATCTTGAATGGATAGTCATATGAACGTGGAATTTCCACCAAAACTCTTCTTATTATGTCTGCTTGGTCCTAATGGTTCTAATCTGACCGCTTGGTCCTAATGGTTCTAATCTGACTGCTTGGTCCTAATGATTCTAATCTGACCACTTGGTCCTAATGGTTCTAATCTGACCGCTTGGTCCTAATGGTTTTAATATGACCGCTTGGTCCTAATGGTTCTAATCTGACCACTTGGTCCTAATGGTTCTAATCTGACATCCAGTATGTTTGTCATGGTGGTCATTTTTAAAATCTTGCTATTGATCCTTTTCTTCTCACAAGAGCTTATCATATCTAGTTGGTTATAAATGAAAATTGTGCCAATCTGAATTCCAATATGTCTGCTGTGGTGGACATCTGGAAAGTCATGTTATTGTTGCTTTTCCTTAATGGATGGTCTCATTGACATGGGGTTTTCACTGAAAGACCTCTTATGGTGTTGGTTGTTCCTGAATAAAAATGGTGCCCCTGGGACATACCAAAAAGAAAGATGTGGCTTTTCCTGTATTAAAATGATGCAGATAAAACCTACCAAATGGCTGCCATGATGACTTGCTCTTTATGTTGCATTTTCTCCTGAATAATTAAATGGTCTTATTTACATGAACTTTTTACTAAAACACTTTGACAGCAAAATGAAGATGTTTCTGAATGAAAATGGTGTTTATCTAAGCTCCAATATGACACCATAGTGGCCATTTTGAAAATCTGAATTACTAATCCATGAATGGTGGTATTGACATAGGCTTTTTCCATAATAAAACTTCTTGAAATATTTAATTGGTTTTGAATGAAATTGGTGCTGATCTGACCAGCAGCATCATTTGCACTAATATGGTGGAGTTTGAAAACCAGACCTAATTGACCTTGGTGTCAAGTCAGAGGTCATTGCTTGCATTTTTGTTCTTCACTGAGCATATGAACTCAGTGGCAGGTACATACAATTGAATATGGACCAGGTTTTGTTTGGTTGCATGCCAATGAACAAGTTGATAGCACACTGATGTGGATGTTAAGGTAAAAGATCTTTACTCAGGTTTTTAATTGTACTGACTCATGAGCATGATACTATGAATGATTGTTTTTTTTTTGTCTGGTGTATGGATATATTGGATGAATACTTGAAATGATACAACTTATATATTTAACCAAGCTTAGCACTTTGGTATATGTTAAACACTGTGTGAAAAAAGTTGAGTGATTTTCCATCCATGACATCATGTTGAAGGTCAATGGCTCTGACAGAATTTTATCCTGCACATCTAACAGGTATCTTGTAAACATGTTAACTCAGACAACTAAGAAAATCTTGTGCACCAGTTTTGGTTTGTTGGAGTTTCTCAAAAAATATGTAGAGATGGTTTTAATACTTAGTAATTAAAAAGAAGACACAGTTTTAAGTTGGATTCCTGGAAATTCATTTTAGCCAGTAGAGTGTTGGTCCCCTCTCCATTATAACATTACGAAGGTTTGTTGGATTTCAAACAAATTTAACATGCAGATTCCTATTGATCAGAAGTTGGATGAGTTTGAATCATCATTTATAGAACTTTTGGTCCCTGATTTCTCCTCATAACTTAAGTTTCCACAGCATTTGCAGGAATTATAGTCCCTGACATCTTTGCTAGCCAAGGGTCTGATACGTTAGCTGTATCAACACCTTGGCGAATTGATCAGATATTTCAGTGTTTTGGGTCTGTGAATTTCATTGGATATAGCAGCAGGCCACTGCATTCATAAAAATCAAGTTATTCAGATTTGAACACTGTTCCTACAAGGGGAGCACACAACTGAAATGCACTCATAAACAGGCAATTTTCCACTGCCGGTCCATGTTTGTACAAAAACATCCTTTAATTCAAATACACTAGTAATGGTTTCTCTCTGCTGTGTTGTCATACTTTCAATGTTAAACTTGCAAAGTATCCTTTTGAAGTCAGTTACCTCTACCATTTTTTCCCCATGTACAGTGATCTGCTGTTATGCGCTATTAATTAGTTGGCATTACATATTAAAGGAGACAACTCATGGCATCCAGTAGATGTTGCTAAGACAAAGCACTGAAATATCTGAACAGTATGTAGATAGGGTTAACATATCAAAACCTTGGCTAGCCAAGATGAGTCCCTAACTGCTTCTCCTAACTCAGGTGTCCACAGCATAACTTTACTAATGTTTATTGGATTTTAGTCAGATTTGATGTGCAGCTTAATTTTGATGGTACCTTAAATGGGTTTGATTTCCAGCATTCGACAACATCATTTACAGAAGTTATGGCCCCTGTATGCCCTTTTTCCTAAGACTGGTTTCCCAACGTAGGTTCCTCTGCCAAGTAAATCATTGTGAGTAGGGCCCATTGTGATGTGCACTCCACTTACAGGTCTAGTTGTTCAAAATGCTTGCCAAAATTTGGAGCCTATTGTGATATTGTGTTGACCTTCATACTCTGTCTGTTAGAATTTTTTTTCCTCACAATAAATTTAGTTCTCCACCATCTGCAGGTACAAAACTTTATGGCTGGCTTATACTTGGAGTAAAGAATCGCTTTTGGGGGGGTCAGAAACTCAAGAGTCAAAGCCATTCTGATTGCAAGAAGAAATTTTTTTTTAAAGCTGTCTTCATTTGGCAATAAATACTGCATTGGATGGACAAAGACATGTCAAGTCTTAATTGGATCTACATCTAAGCATGTGAAATGGCAATCTTAGGATTTAATTAATTATAGGCTGATAAGTGTGCCTTTAAAATGCATTTTATAGGGAAGAATCTGCCTAATATATCACACCAAAGCACCATCAATGCACTCATCCTTAATAACCTATAATAGAGTCATGATTTGGATCATCACATTTATAATAGATCCTCAGCTTGATATGTGTATGTAATTTGTTCAGAAAAATAAGTAATTTATAGGTTCTACTGTTGGAATGGCAGCATAAATGATCTAATACATTTAATGTCTAACTGATCTGTATACAATAATACAAAAGGCTCGTGTACAGTCTGGTACCTTAGCTACTCGTAATCGGGTTCAGCATTTAAGAACAGAAACAGTTTACATCATAGCAGTGATCCATTACCTATCATCAATTTTTCTTGGAGAATCTCGACAGGTAGCATCCATGAAATGGACATAATAATTGACAACATATGTTTGACATATTCTTTGAAAGGCAGTCAGTTTGTTATATACAATCAAGGTGTACTTATATGTGAAATTGTACATAATACTATACAGTATTTCCAGCACACCTGATATTGTCTAGTGCTTGCTTTGTACATATGTTTGTGTACATTCTATTCAAGGCTCATTCATAAATCAGAATTCAAACTTCTGACAGAAGATATCTAGGTAGGTATGTTACCTGGGGAGACTGGGTCTTACCTGGACTTTTGAATTCATTTACCTCAGGTTTGTTTCTTGGGGGGGTGCATATATGGAATTGTCAGGTGTGAAGACTGCTTAAGAGAATATGCAGAAAAAAATTTATTGGATAAATTTGGAAAAAGTTTTGGTGTAATTCCATTCAGTTGGAGTAACTTTTCCTTAGACATTGATAGTAAGAGTACAACAGAAATGTTTATCTGGAAGTTTCAGGACATTATTTGCATGGTAGGTAATGCATGGATGAAAGTTTGGATTGTTTGAAAATAATTCCTAGTGGTATGTGATACAGATCTAATATTTGTTCCTTATGCATAATAAATACATTTCTTAATAAATCAGTTTTAAATGCTGTTGGGACATTTTGTTGTGCTAGTATACTTGGTGGACATGTCCTAGATAACTGTTGAAAGTGAAACTTAAATTTGTATCAGATATCTCATTCAAAAGAAAAGAAACTTAAGGCAAAATGATACAGTGAAGTAAAAAGGAGAAAATGCAGAAACTTTGTGCCACACATCAGTAGTAGTTTTATTAGCTACCATATTACTCACTTATAAGTCTTGTAAAACTGCAAACAACAAAGATCCTGGTCTGCTGTAGGATAATGAGCTTGCAGATCATGTCTGTCTTGTTTGTTCTACTGACTATGCCTAACAAACTGCACAGGCCCAGATCTTCTGGTGCATTATGTGACAGCAGATCTGGGTCTGTGCAGTTTGCAGTTTGACTTGTCTTATAAGAAAGTACATATGGTATGTGAAGTTTAGATGTCAGAAGTCAAGTGGGTTAAAGGGTTGGCCTCGTATTATTTGAATCAGGCAGGCATGGGTTCAGGCACACATAGCTGCAATGTGCGTCTTGCCATGTCTTGTTGGAAAACTTGAGTTCCTAGAGGGACAATGGCATCAAGCCTTGGTTCACATAGACCTGTGTGGATAAAGGTAAAAATGGCTACCATATATACTTGCTTATAAGTCAAGTCAAACTGCAAACAAGAAAGATCTTGACCTGCCGTATCATAATGTGCCTGCAGAATAAGGTCTGTCTTGTTTGTTCTACTAATTACTTCAAGCAAGCTGCACAGAACCATACCTGCCAGTGCATTATGCAAAGGCAGATCTTGGTCTGTGCAGATTGCAGTTGGACTCCCCTTATAAACGAGTATATATGGTAAATTCAGTGCATCCTTTCTAAATCAACCAACTACTAGGTATGTAATATTGTTTTTGTGTTTGGTGTAGAATGGCATATCAACACATCAAAGATTATTTAGTGGCAGGGCAAAAATATGGTACTGTAGTAATGTAAAATGCTCTTAAGGGACACACAATAACGACTAATCCAGGCTTGTTTTTACAATAATTTGGTCATTAATTAAAGGGAGGTTACTGGGAAAAGAAGGTAAAATATTATTGATAGAAAGGGAAACCCATACCTTTGTTATTTGTGTGAGGATGGCTGCTGATTTGAGATAATCCTCAGGTTACCTGTACTGTGTAGGGAGATTGTTGACACTGTACTGTAATTATAAGTTTTTGACAATTTCATGAATCAAGCCTGTCCAAAGGAACCAATAGAAAAGTAGAAGCAAATATTTTAATTTGAATTCATTGTTTAATGACATTAGTTACTTATAGAAATACATGTTTACAGTGTTGAAAAATTGCATTATCGCTATGGAGTTATGTTGTTACAATGGTATTCTTTTGTAGAGAGGATGGCAAATATTTCTAAGGGGTCTTTATAGCTGACACAAAGGCATTGTGTAATCAGTGAACTAAGTCCTTTGAAAGTGAAACTTCTGAAAAATGTGATAATAATAAGTCCGTAAAGTATACATTGTAAGAATATGATTGTTTTGAAATTACATCTTTGGTTTTAGAAGGGATAGTGTTTTGCTTGGGTAGAAATCAGTTAGTTTTTATACCATCAAAGTGATGAGGATTTAGAAATCGCTTTGGTGTTTTGGGAAAAGTTACTGTTGAGTTCTCAGCATGAATTTCAGGCAGCAGTACATTTCATATTGGAAAATGTGACTTTTATATATTGTATTGACATGGAATTGAAGCATAACAAATCTACAGTGTTAATATACTAATGTATAATGTTGAATATACACATGGATGGTGTTAATGTTGAATATACACATGGATGGTGTTAATGTTGAATATACACATGGATGGTGTTAATGTTGAATATACACATGGATGGTGTTAATGTTGAATATACACATGGAAATTTATCTTAAATCTGATTGAGGTATTCTGTATCATGACATCAGTGGATATGGCTATGACAGGTAATTGTAAAGGTAACAGTTAAAGGGTTTTATATATAACCTAGCCAGTGTCTTATAACATAAATGAGGAGGTAATGATGTGTGTGTGTGTGTGTGTGTGTGTGTGTGTGTGTGTGTGTGTGTGTGTGTGTGTGTGTGTGTGTGTGTGTGTGTGTGTGTGTGTGTGTGTGTTGAAAACTGATAGCTAAGATTTATAATATTGAGAGGTTATAATCTCTACACTTTCATAGCATTGAAAGCTTTGGCATTACATAGTAATTGAGCCAACCCTATGGATGACACCTGGATTGGCATTACACAGTAATTGAATCATCATCTGTGGATGACACCTGGATTGGCATTACACAGTAATTGAATCATCAGCTGTGGATGACACCTGGATTGGCACTACACAGTAATTGAACCATCCCTATGGATGACACCTGGATTGAACTTACTATAAAATATAATATATACAGTTTCAACTCCTGATAACATTTTTCACCTAATTTTCAAAGACAGTTACACAAGATACTGACCAGTCCTGTTTCAGTCTCATGAGAAAATTAAAAACAAAGGGAGATGAAAAATACCACTTGTAAAGAAATATATACTGATGAATATTTGGAACATTTTTTTAGGGGACATTTGAGATAGGTCTAGAACTTTAGCATATTCTGTTGTTTTTTTAAGCACAGTTTTGTAGAAATTAACATGAATCCTGCAGTTAAACATCTAGGATCGATTCTGAAATATATAACATGATATCTTTGGTATGGTGATATATTAAAATTATTTAATATTTTGACAGAACAAATATCAAACATTATGTTGTGCTTTCACATCAGTCAATACATGTACAATGACTTACTTGGCATCCTCTTAGAGTAAATTTACCCTCCCCCAAATAGTAACTGAAATTTATTGAACAAAATGTATGTACTGTGTAGTATAAAAAGTAGAATTTAAGATTTGTTTGTTAGAAAGAAATAAACCCTGAACTTGAAATCTTGTATTTTTCAGCATCCACTGCCTCTCTTCGTGATGAGTCGGCAGAAATGCTAATTCAGCAGGGGCTAGAAGAGATAGCCAGTGCACCAACTAGTGAACAGATTGCATTTCTGCTTGTTGAAAGAGCTAGGTAGGTATTACTTGACTGTACACACTATGCATATCATATGATACTGCCTATTTCCATGTCCTGAAAGAGCTAAGTAGGTATTACTTGACTCTGTACACAGTGAATATCACATGATAATATACATTTCTACTTGCTGAAAAATCACCGTTGGTATAACTTGACTCTGTACATGATGCATAATACTGTCCATTTCGACTTGCAAAAAGAGCTAAGTAGGTATTACTTGACTCATGTATAAATTCAAACAACATAGACCCAGATCTTCTTTCTGGTAGATCAGGGTCTTTGTTCAACTGATTAGTTCTAAAAATACTCTGGGGGCCCCGAGTGGCCGAGTGGTCTAAAGCGCTCTCCGTTACGGATCACTGCCATCTCACCTCTGTCTGCGTGGGTTCGAGTCGCGGATTCGGATATGTGAGAAAGCTTGCCAATAGCTTCTTGTGGGTCGGTGGTTCTTTCCGGGGATTTCCCGGTTTCTTCCTCCACCATTAATACTGGCCGCCATGTATAGCCTATCGTGTGCTGAAAAATGGCGTTAAGCCCCACAACAACAACAACAAGTAAAAATACTCTGCATTTTGCAGTGTCAGATCTGGGTCTTTGCACTTTTCAGATGGATCCAACTCACAAGTGAGTATTTATGGTAATTGTCAAAATTTTGTTACTGTGAGTGTGTGGTGGGCTTATCATGCCATTGGTATAATATATTAGTTTTGGTAAAGTTTTCATGAGTTAGAATAGGGCTAAGAATCTTACAATTTAAGAATGTTGATGAGGCCATTACTCAGACACATATCCACTTTACTGGATCTGCCAACACATTGGTATGTAAATGACATGACAATCAAAACCCACTGCTGACATGGTGTGTAATTAACATTATGACAATCAAACCATTATCAACATCCACTGCTGGCATGGTGTGTAATTAACATTATGACAATCAAACCATTATCAACATTCACTGCCAACATGGTGTGTAATTATTATGACAATCAAACCATTATCAACATCCACTGCTGGAATGGTGTGTAATTAACATTATGACAATCAAACCATTATCAACATTCACTGCCAACATGGTGTGTAATTAACATTATGACAATCAAACCATTATCAAAATCCACTGCTGACATGGTGTGTAATTAACATTATGACAATCAAACCATTATCAAAATCCACTGCTGACATGGTGTGTAATTAACATTATGACAATCAAACCATTATCAACATCCACTGCTGGAATGGTGTGTAATTAACATTATGACAATCAAACCATTATGAACATCCACTGCTGACATGGTGTGTAATTAACATTATGACAATCAAACCATTATGAACATCCACTGCTGACATGGTGTGTAATTAACATTATGACAATCAAACCATTATGAACATCCACTGCTGACATGGTATGTCATAATGTTTTTGAAATTTTTCAGTTGGTCTTATCTTCAGAAACTTCAGTATATCACAGATTTTTGTTGTGGTAGAATTTCATTTTAATTGAACACTGGATACCACCACAGTAATGGAGCACCATTTTTGTTCTATGGATTATTTTTGTCAGGATTACCCTGTGATAAAACTGATATTGCCAAAATTACCATATTTATCCAAAGAGAAACCAATGCTTGATAAAATGCACCCCACCCTCTTTTTTATATGGCTGCACAGAAAAAGGCACATATGCATGACCATTTTACTTGCTTATGTCATGATCTTGTGTATTCACCCCATGTGTTTCTAATTTGGTTTCCACACAGTAACTAGAGTTGTCCACCATCTGTAGTTGCCAAACTTTATGGATAGCTTGTATTAGTTGTAAGAAAGAATCCTATTGATCTTGGGTGCAAAAGATCAAAGGTCAAAGTCACTGAGACTGAAAGAAGAAAAACTGTTTTCAGACTCTAATTTGAGTTCTACAGTTAGCAAACTTTGTGTATGGATTGCACTTGGAGTAAGGAAAAATCTGATGGATTTTGGAGTCAAAAGGTCAAAGGTGCGGGTCACTGGGGAGCCATGGTAGCTCAGTGAACCAACAGTTACAGGCTTGATACCTGCCCAGGTCAGCTTAGGTTGGCTGTCTTGGTGTATTCACAGGAAAGGCACTTTGCTCCTATTTCCATGGCATAGTAGAGCAATAGTGTATTAAAAAGTGCGGTTAAAACCAACAAAACAGAAATAAAAAGAAGGACAAAGAAACTGAAAAACTTAAAATTGTTTTTGAACAGTATATACAGTATATATTCTGCAGCATATACCACAGCCAAACTTTTCTTGATGGCTTAGACATGGGATGAAGCCAATTGATTTTGGAGTCAAAAGGTTGAAGGTCAGGGTCAATGAATGAAGCAAAATAGTTTCCACACCATAACATTAATTCTATACCATAGACCTGGACCATAGTTTCAGGATGGGTTGCACTTAGGGTATGGAAGGAGCCTATTATTTTGGGATCAAAAGGTCAAAGGTTAAGGTCTCTCTGACTGAAAGAAGAACATGGTATCCACACAAATGTTTAAGTTATTGACATTGAGGGTTATTTAACATGGGGTTGGAGTATATTGTGCCATTCAAGATACTCTTGTTGCAAAATTTTGGCAAATAGTTAGCAAAGAGATGCTTGATATAAATAATTCCACCCCCTATATCTGACAAATTTATTAGGCTAGTTTCCTGATCTTATACTGTCAAATCTTGCAGAAATAACCAACAATTTAATATAGTTAGTAGAAAATTCTGACCAGCTAACCAGATAATGTTGGCAGAAGCTCAACATAGTGATTACTTGGAAGATCCTATGCATGTTTGTACATCTGTCTGTCCAGATCCTCGGTTATGGTTAGTATTTGAGATTAAGCTCAGTGTTAAGATTGTTTGCTTATAGCTTGATAAAAGGTGGGCTTAATATGAAGGGAGTATCTTGTTAACATAAAGGGAGTCTTTTGTTATCTTAAATGGAGTCTCTTGTTAACGTAAACGGAGTCTCTTGTTAACATAAAGGGAGTCTTGTTAATGTGAAGGGAGTCTCTTGTTAACATTAAATTTGGCTCTATTGTAGGTTGTTGGATGAACTTGAGGCAGAACAAGGTCGCACAATGTCGGATGGTCGTGCATCTACAGAATTACAACGAACCCTCGATACTGAACGCAGAGAATTTGAGGATGAGCTTAATGCACAGAGGCGGAGTATGGACTTGGTTCGACAGCAACTAAAACAAGAGCATGAAGAAGAAATTAATGTACTGATGGATGAGAACTCCAAAATGGAAGAAGAGTTATCTCAAGCCAGAGAAAAGGTAGGATGGAAATTAGGGTTAGGATCTTGGGAAAATAAGATTTTAATTTTAGAAACAGAGATGCCATTATTTCCAGAATTTTATGTCTAATGTGTAAGGCAAGTTACAGAAATTTAAATTACAGTTACAGATATAAGGGTCATCAATTCAGGTCAAAGGTCAACAAAATATTGAGGTCATTATTAAAGAGGTCAGATTTTTGCAAATTTTGACACAGTAGAGATCATTGATTAAAAAAAGACAAAGAAGATTGAGGAAGATGTATCACAAGTCCATCAGCAGAAATGATCAGAGCTGAAGTCAAGGTCTGAGGTCAGGCATTGAGCTGTTATGCTGTGATTAACGTTAAATTCATTTCATGCTTGGAATGAAAATCCAGTCATTTGTTAGAAGTACATTTGATTTGTTAACCTTCTAAGAGGAAAAATTCTTTACATTTATCTTTTTTAAATTTTCTTTTTTGTGCTAACCGTTTGCATACAGTGTTTGTTTGTGATATCAATTTGCATAAATTTCTTATTTGTAGTATCAATTTGCTTCAGTTTCAACCACAAATCACATATTTTTTTAGACCAAATGAACAATTATCCATTTGAATACCAATAGTGCCTCATTCTCCATTAACCTACATATTTACAATATCAGTGTGATATATTGATGAAAATGGGATTTTTGTCAAGATGACAGAAACTGATAACCAAGGAAATACATGAATTCACATCACTGACCTTTCATTTAAAACTTTATATAGTTTCAATAGTGTGTGTTTGTGTATGTGTGTGAAACACGGGATCTTGACATAAAAGATAAGGTTGGTGCATTTGCAAAGCAAGAAGAGGGTCTGTTCTGAAACTAAAACTTTATGTAATGTCCCCATTCATTACAAAAAATGGGGAGAATTATTGAAATAAAGGCATGGCATGCCAATATTATGTATGATTTTCATACATTCACTTCATACTTTTACTATGAATTTTTTTATTAATTAGCATAAATCTCAGCAGTTTTCCAACTTAAAATGGACCCTTCAGAAATCTAAATGTAAGTTCATCCTGAAATGGACCCTTCAGCAATCTGAATATAATCATCTTATCCCTAAATAAAATGGCTAGTCATATTCTGACCAATCATCTTGTCCCTAAATAAAAAGAGCAGTCCTTTTTTAGCCAATCATCTTATCCCTAAATAAAAAGAACAGTCCAGTTTTTTGGCCAATCATCTTATCCCTAAATAAAAAGAACAGTCCTGTTTTGGACAATCATCTTATCCCTACATAAAAAGAACAGTCCTGTTTTGGCCAATCATCTTATTCCAAAATAAAAAGACCAATCGTATTTTGACAAGTCATCTTCTCTCTAAATAGACAGAACATGTCTCTTCTGACCAATCATCTTATCCCTAAATTAAAAGATCAATCCTGTTTTGGCCAATCATCTTCTCTCTAAATAAAAGCCCAGTCCTATTCTGGCCAATTATCTTTTCTCTAAATAAAAGCAAAGTCCTATTTTGGCCAATCATCTTATCCCATAATAAGCAGCAAACTGTTGTTGTCCCCAGTCCTCAAGAATATTACCTTGCTGGAAGAGCAATAAATGGCCTGACACCAAAATGTGCTGAGATTTTTTTCATTATTCTCCAGCATTGCTATTTTTGGGATAATTATTTTCCTTTCATTTTTAATAAATAGCACCAAGATCCATATGTTGAGTTAGCTTATAATTAGATTTTTGTAACTGTTCAGAGTGAAATGATGTTATTAACATACCTGTTAGTGTACAATACACATTAGTTACCTGTCAAGGTCTTTTTGATGTTAACAATACAATCACTTCCATAATCATTTTCTCAGCCTGAACATACAAAAAATTGGTTTACCAGCAAATTGAGGATAATTGTTAATGCTGCATGTGCCCATGGGGACCAACTATATATGGAAGCTTTTGCAAATGTCATATCTATAACTTGGCCAAAAATCGGTCCAAAATCATTGTGCTAGTTACCATAACATACTTGCATCAGATCCAACTGCAGACTGCATAGACCCAGATAAGCTGTTGCATAATGTGCTGGCAGATCTGAGTCTATGCAGTTTGCTTGGAGTATAAAATATACCAAACAACATAGATCCTAATCTGTTGGCACATTATGCTATGGCAGATCCGAGTCGATCTTGTTCACAGTTGGACCTGACTTATAAGCAAGCTTATGCATTGTTGCAGAACTGGTCCCTGAATATTAGTGTTGACATTGGTTAATTATGTAGCAATAAAAAATATGTAAAATCTTCAGCATTGCAGAATAAATTTATTAAAATTCAAAAGACTCAATTTTACATGTGTGCATCTATTATTACCACCCCAACTCCAACAATATTGTGCAGTCTTCCAGAATTTAAGCTGTTAAATTTGTCATAAATTTTGTGACAAAATATTTGCCAGTTTTCAGGACTGCCAAAATGACCTGTTGCAATATATTTTTTTTTACATCTGCCTGTTGGTTGAGCATATCATGATATGACCTTGTTTGTCCGTCTGTCCATTAACTTTTATTTTTCTACACGCTAACTTGACTTCTATATCATCTGCATCAGACACAGTTTGTGGTTGACTTGGAGGGGCAAAGGTCAAAGTCAAGGTAACTGGGGAAAAAAAGAAGAAACTTGTTTTGCACACAAAATTCTACATGACATATCTGGACCAAAATTAGTGGATAGCTTCCACTTTTTGTCAAGAAGAACCCTATTGCTTTTGGGGTGAAAAGGTAAAAGATCACGGTAACTGTGACTGAAACAAGAAATATGGTTTCCACACAGTAAGATTAGTTTTCATAACATACCAGAACCAAACACTGGATATCTTCCACTTGGAGTAAGGAAGAACCCAATCAATTTTGATTCAAAGGTGAAAGATCAGATTCACTTTGAAAGAAGAAAAAAATGGTTTCCACACATTAACACTACTTCTTCATCACAGATTTTGGACTAAACTTTGTGGATGGCTTACACTTAGGGTATCACTGGAAGAAGCTTATCTTTTTGGGGTCAAAATGTCATAGGTCAAGTCATTGTAACTGAAAGAAGAAAATGGTTTCCACACAGTTGCATTAGTTCAACATGCAAACCTGAACCAGATTTTGTGGATGCCTTGCACATGGAATAAGGAAGGAGGCTATTAATTCTGGGGTCAAAAGTCAAGGTCATTGTAACTGGAAGGAGAAATACGTTTTTTATGGATAATTTTCAGTTATTGACCATGTACCTTCACTGAAATTTGTGGATAACTTACATGTGAGGTAAGAAAGAAATCTTGTATTGTGATAAAAAGTCAAATTTGGTTTGACTGAAGGATGAATAAAGATTTTTGCATGATAACTTTAGTTGTAAACCACATGATTCAGTATTATATACAATTTAGGATGAGTACAATTAATGCAGGATAAGTAAAAGTACCAAGTGACTTGCTTTGTGGTAAAAGTAGATTACAAATAGCTTGTTTACAATTATCTGAGCCCTGCTCATTGGTCATTCAAAAAGTTGTGACAAAAATGAATAAAAGACAAATCAGCTGCAGAATGCAGAATTTGCACAATTTCCAAGACTGCAAAATAGGATGCAGGAGGCTTACAACAAATAAAAGTTTGATGAAATTTTATCAAATCTAATGAGCAAAATTTCATCAGATTTATCCGTGTGACTCCTCATTACTGGTATATAACTTACCTTTTTTGTGTGTGAATGGAAAGTCTGAAGAAAAGTCAGTTATGAAAGAAAATAGATTGAAATACCTAAAAAAAGGGGTGGACATGAGGAGGGCAAATTATGAAATGATAAAGAGAGGGATAAAAAGACTCGCATTTTGTGCCATGTTCAAGTTTCAGAATTTGAAGACATACCTATAATTTTTTCTTTCATTTGCTTTTGATAAAAGTTGTCGACCTTGCCAGAATATGATAATTGTTTTCTAATTCGCAACTCCAGGGGCTATTTCCCTCTCAGGTAACATTGTAATGGATGATTACTGGTTAGTTACTAATGTTTATCTTGACCGTACTCAAACAGTTTGGTGACAAGTATATTCTTGGTCAGCAATTTTGATAATTATTTACAATAAGATTTATATTTTGGATTAGAGAGTTTTAAAAAAATTCCATTAAGGTGTGAAGGGAACTCGCCATGCTGACAAAATTGGTCCACTGTTTTTGTGTTTGCCCATCTTGCAATGCCTTAATCCCATGTACATTGTGATGAAAACTGGTTCTTTGGATTAATCCATGCAAAACATGAGCAATACAGAAATTTTCTTGTAACTTAGTATATTTGAGGATTATTTTAGTTATCAGAATAGATGTAAATCAACCATATGAAAGTAACACTAATGAAACCATGGAACAAATATGAAGGGAAGCAGATAAACTGTACAGTCATTTAAGAAATTTGCACTAGCATGTGTGAGTTTAGACCAATGGAATGATCTTTCATACTCTGCAGGAATATTTATCTCCTCTTGAGGAAATTGATATTTATATACACATAACTGACAAATCAAGTTCACTTACAGAAAAGGATTTATGAATTGTTTGCTGATTCCACTAGATTGTTATGTTGGAAACTTGGGATATAGGGTTTCAGTTGCCGATTTCACAACATTATTATGTTGGAAACTTGGGATATAGGGCTTCAATTACTGATTTCACAACATTGTTATGTTGGAAACTTGCGATATAGGGCTTCAATTGCTGACACAACATTGTTATGTTGGAAACTTGGGATATAGGGCTTCAATTGCTGATTTCACAACATTGTTATGTTGGAGTTTTGGGATATAGGGCTTCAATTGCTGATTTCATAAGACTGTTATGTTGGAAACTTGGGATATAGGGCTTCAGTTGTTGGTTTCACAACATTGTTATGTTGGAATTTTGGGATATAGGGCTTCAATTGCTGATTTCATAAGATTGTTATGTTGGAACCTTGGGATATAGGGCTTCAGTTGCTGGTTTCACAACATTGTTATGTTGGAAACTTGTGATATAGGGCTTCAATTACTGATTTCACAAGATTGTTATGTTGGAATTTTGGGATATAGGGCTTCAGTTGCTGATTTCACAAGATTGTTATGTTGGAAACTTGGGATATAGAGCTTCAATTGCTGTACTACAAACTTTTTAAGCAGACTGTCATCTTATGTTCTGTAATATTGAAAGGAATGATGATGTTTTGTGCAGGTATAATTCTGGCCTGGAACTAATGGAAAATAAAAGATAAAACTTCCTTCATCTTGGATGTTGGACATGTTAAGTTGCACCATAGCCTGAAGAACTGTCAGAGTTTATAGATGGTAAAGCATGGAAATAAGTATGTAGAGCTTGTGTTTTTTAGAAAGATTCATAAGATCAGTTAAAACTAAGAACATTTGAGGCATTCCATTATGCAAGTGATGAGGTTGAAAGTATAATGATGCTTTATCTTCCTTGTGTTGACTTAACCAACTTGCCAAGAAATTCATCTGAACACGATTTTGTTTTTCAATCCACCTTTGAAAGTTCAACATGTATTTTCAAAATATGTCTTTTGTTTATGTCAGGATGATGATGGAATGAAGAATAGAACTATTGATTTGATCAAGTGAAGAAGAATTCTTTCCTAAGTTACATAATGTCATAACATGTCTGAATTTGAGCATCGGAGCTGTCTTTTTATTCACAAACAGGTTGTAAGCCTAGAGGCGAGAGTGTCATCACTAGAAGATGAACTCAAGAAAGAACGGGAAAATCATGACAAGGAACCAGTATCACCAAGTACACCAGGTGAGTGTTTTATACAGCCTGTATAGTAATTCATCATATTGAACATTGAATCCCAAATCTGTTGTCTCCCAAATCCCTTGCCTTTAACCAAGTTCAGGACTTTCTGGCATTTGGAACCAACATTGAGATGCATGAGTCTATAATAATCACTTTTTCTGTCCAGCCATCTGTCTCCATCCAGTAACACTTGTTGTAACCACCATAGGTTTGCAGCCCTTACACATAATTGGTTGAAGGAGAGCCAAGCATATCATGTGACCACATTCATGCACACAGATGAATTAACCATAATTATGCATACCACTAAACTACTGCTCTATATACATGTTTTTCTGCATATAAAACAGTATGCCTTCAGCTGACAACATCACATTATGCATTGCTGAGATAAAATCTGTACATTAATATATGCATATTTAAAGCTTTTAAATACATTATGTAGTATGTATTGCACAGACTACTAGAGCTTTTGTTTCAAAAACAGGTTGAATGTCCTGATTAATGGCAAGGTCACGAGATAAATTTTGTCCTAACAAATTGATATGATAGCCAGGATTCCGTGATTCTACCCTTCAAGACAGCGACAGCCATTTGCATTTTTGGGGGAATACTCAATGTCCTCTTATCTCTGATTGGCTATTAAGGGGTCATCTAATACACCAGCATGTGCTCTGTTGCCATGTAAACTTGCAGAAAGAATATTTTACTAGAGGTGTTATTCCCATCTGGTGGTACTGCAAATTGACAATGAATATAGCAGTTTTTTGCCAGGGGCATTTCAGGAAACACTTGAGGTATGAAGATATGGCAGGGATGTCCCAAGGTCCTTGCATTTAAATGAGGTAGGGCATCCAGATGTGCTTGTGTATGGGAAAAGGTTAAGAAATTGAAAGGTTTAAATCCCCCGTTCTTATACAGTATACAGGTAGCATACATGCAAATGAGCAGAAGTTAATGGATAAAGGAACATCTATTTGTCAGTTGGGAATCATAGAGGAAGGTTATGATTTACATCAATTCCTGATTTTTTTTAACCATATTTTTTCCAGATAACTTTTAAAAGATTCAGAAGCCAAGTATATCCATTATTATGTTGGATACCGCATTTCAAGGAACTTCTGACTAAAGAATCCTGAAAGTACATGCAGATACACTTTTTTAAGAGTTTGTCTGTTCAAGTGCAATTTTGAGCTATAACCCTTTTTCCATCAATTTTAACTCTTCTCTGCAGCAGGATCTTGTGACAAGCATAGTGAAAGAACCATTCAGCATATTCTATTGTAATTAGGTGTGTGCATTACTTAGATGTGCCTTTTATGGTTTCTGTCTGAGCTACTCCATTTTGGATAGAGTTATGGCCCTTGGCAGTTACCTTCATTTCTTCAAATGGGATGTTGCTTGTGAAAAGCATAGCTCAATAACCATTCAACATATTCGGATGAAAACTGGTATTAACATTGGCTCATAGACTTACCTGGACAGAGTTATGGCCCCTGTGAACCAAATTCTTGTCTTCACATGGGAATTGAGAACATTGCCTGCAGTCAACAAGGCTCACAAGTCAATCAACATATTCTGATGGAAATTTGGTAATAGCTTCTTCTATAAGATCTAGATGTGCCATTTATGGGTTTTGTCTCATCTTCTCTTTTTTTAACAAAGTTATGGTCCTTGTTCATTAACTTCATATTTTTATAAGCATGGGCTGTTGCCCATATTCAGCATAGCCCAAGAATAATTCAGTATATTGTGCTGCAATTTGATGTGTATATTGTCTTGCAGACATAGCTGTGCCTGTTATGGATTTTGTTTTGTAAGGGATCTTGTCCTCCCAGCTCCATTTATGGGTTTTGTTTTGTATAGCATCTTGTCCTTCCAGCTCCATTTTTCTAAATAGTTATGGAGTACTTAATGCGTTGCAGATTTCTGCCAGATACTGACGGCAAAGAAATGTTTCATACTTTTACTTTAAATAAAAATATTTTCTACAAAAAATAATATAAGGTTAGAAAGTGTCACTATTTATACTGTATTTATATGGCACCTTTCAAACTATGCATGAAATATTCAAAGATATTTGTAGTACCCTGAGTGCCTTTATACAACGACAATTGCAATATCATGAGGTGATTTACACAACAAAGACATTTGAAGTATCTTAAGGGGTTTTATACAGTGACATTTGAAGTATCTTGAGGTGCTTTACACAAAGACATTTGCAACATCATGAGGTGCTTTATACAAAGACATTTACAATATCATGAGGTGCTTTACACAAAGACATTTGCAATATCATGAGGTGCTTTACACTAAGACATTTGCAATATCACGAGGTGCTTTACACGAAGACATTTGCAATATCATTAGGTGCTTTACACAAAGAAATTTGCAATATCTCAAGGTTCTTTACACAAAAACATTTGTAATATCATGAGGTGCTTTTCACAAAGACATTTGCAATATTATGAAGTGCTTTACACAAAGACTTTTGCAATATCTCAAGGTTCTTTACACAAAGACATTTGTAATATTATGAGGTGCTTTACACAAAGACATTTGCAATATCATGAGGTGCTTTACACAAAGACATTTGCAATATCATGAGGGGCTTTACAGAAAGGCATTTGCAATATCATGAGGTGCTTTACACAAAGGCATTTGCAATATCATTAGGTGCTTTACACAAAGACATTTGCAGTATCTTGAGGGGCTTTATAGAAAGACATTTGCTGTAGCCTAAGGAATTTTATATAAAACATTTTCAGTATCTTAAGGGGCTTGATACAAAGATGTTTGCAGTATCTTAAGGGGCTGTATACAAAGACATTTGCATTATCCTAAGGAACATTGTTTTATTCAAAGACATTTGTAGTAATGTTAGGGGTTTATATAACAGGACCACTGTACATTTTTAACACTGTTGCCTTTTAGGTTTTAGTTTTCTACACTTTCTCATTATCTTCCAGTTAGATTAATAATAAGTTCATATCAGGAATTGCTGTATATACACCCACTCTTGTTTCCATTAAGTTACTCTATTTAAGGTTGCTAAATAATCATTAGAAAGAAAGGCCCTTTATGTTGCACTCATCATCATCAGAAAGAAGGACCCTTTATGATACACCCATCAACATCAGAAAGAAGGACCCTTTATGATACACCCATCATCATCAGAAAGAAGGACCCTTAATGATACACCTATCATCATCAGAAAGAAGGACCCTTTATGATACACCCATCATCATCAGAAAGAAGGACCCATATGATACACTCATCATCATCAGAAAGAAGGACCCTTAATGATACACCTATCATCATTAGAAAGAAGGACCATTTATGATACACCCATCATCATTAGAAAGAAAGACCCCTTAATGATACATCCATCATCATCAGAGAGAAGGACCCTTCATGATACATCCATCATCATCAGAGAGAAGGACCCTTCATGATACATCCATCATCATTAGAATGAAGGACCCTTTATGATACACCCATCATCATTAGAAAGAACTGCCCTGTATGATACATCCATCATCATTAGAAAAAAAGGGCCCTTCAGTGATACAGCCATCATCATTAGTTCTAGTTTCAATGATGCACCCATCATCATTACAAAGAAGGGTCCTTAATATGATACACTCATCATCCTTAGAAAAAAGCTCTTTAATATACACCCATCATCATTAGAAAGAAAGACCATTTATGATACACCCATCATCATTAGAAAGAAGGGCCATTTATGATACATCCATCATTATTAGAAAGAAAGATCCTTTATGATGCACCCATCATTAAAAGAAAAAAAGTGCCCTTTAAGATACAGCCATCATCATTAGAAAGAAAGACCAGTGATGATAACACCCATCATCATTAGGAAGAAAGACCATTTATGATACACCCATCATCATTTGAAAAAGATCCCTATATGATACATCCATCATCAGAAAGAAGGACCCTTCAGTGATACAGGCATATCATTAGCTCTAGTTTCAATGATACATACATCATTATTAAGTCTAGTTTCAATCCTTGTTAGGTGAAAAGACTGAGCTTAGAAAAATGAACTTGATCTAAAATCTACAACATTAGAAACCATATTGGGAACTTTTAAATGGCAGTAAAATTGTGAAAATTGTCAAGTAAGTAGTATTCAGCTAATTCTGGAATATTGCTAATTCAGCATTAAATAATCCAGTGGTGCAGTAAATGTTATTGGTTTTTATTTTACTTTAAGTTGAATTTCCTGAACAAAAGGTTTAAATAGATCAGGGGAAGGGGTTAACAGCTATATATGCTTTCACAAAACTCTTTCAAAGATATGTAAAAAGCAACTGTGCATTGTGAAAAATGCTAACAGCTTTGCTTAAAGATCCATGTGTAAGATGCTCAAATTATACATTACGAAATAAACTAAATATTCTTTTTTTTCAGAATTGAAATGTTTTTCAAACGATGGGAGCCTAATCAAAAATGAAGCATAAAGCTCAGATTTTAGAATATATTATACAAGATTGATGTAATTCAATGAATATAAATAGTACAAATATACTCAACATAATACATAGATATACCTTAAGAAGTACACACTTCTTTTATTTCATAAAAACTCTCATACAGATATCTGATTAAAAAGTGCATTAGTCTCAATTCCAGCATGCCATGTGAGAGAAAAAGTGGCTGCTAAAACCTACCTGGAAATTTATAATTTTCATGGAACTTACCACCAAATATATACATGTCTCAATTTCAGCATGACTTGTTGGAAAAGTGACTGCTAAAATCTGATCAGAACATTATAATTTTCATGGAATGTATCACCATATATAGACATGTTTCAATCTCATTGTGTCATGTGGTGAGGGAGGGAAGTGGCTGCTGAAACAAGCACAAAACTTTATGATTTTCTTGGAGCTCATGATAAAGCATTGCTTGGCTTCCTGTTATCAATTATTTTTGTGATTAAAATAGTCTCAAAATCAGATCACATGTGTATCATTCATTGTTACCATAATTAAAGAGAGAATGCACCCCCAAAGTGGAGAGATCACCACATTAGACAAAGGGAGCTTACTCTAGTATGTACATAGGTGTATCCTATTCGTGGTGAGCATTAATGTCATGAAATTCACCCAAATAATATTTTCAAAGCACATAATGCAGTATTACATCAAATATAGAAGTGTTATCATAGTAATTTCAACTTCCTTTCTGTATAAAATAGAGGCATACAGTGCAATGATCACCTCACTGGTTTCCCCAAGGGACTTAAGTAAGTCTGATTTTGTTTTGATTTTGGCTTTATTTAATTTGAAAATGGATTTAATGCTATTATGTTGGCAAATCTAGTTATAGTTTCATCTGGGTTGTTGTAGTGGAAGTGGGAGAGTTTATAAAATTGCATTGGAGATGGAAGAATTCTTCATTGTGGACTTGGTTTTGTTTTTATAGGCTGTGGTTTTTTTATTATACACATTCTGTGTAATTTTCTTTTTTAGTTAAAATTATCCACAAACTCTAATAGCATAGAGAATTATTTTTCAGCCTATTTCCATGCTCACTTATAGCAATATAAGATGAAAACATTTTCAGGGGTGATGGGGACTCCTCCCTAGTTTAATAAGAATAAAGTACAGTAAATTCCTTTAATAATCAAATCAGATGTAATGAAATATCAGATATTTAAAGTATACTAAATGGCTGCTTATGAAATAATTTCTATTTTTGTTCTCAAATTGTGCCACTATGATCACTTCTGTCATATTCCAATTTTCATGACAAATAATTTTTTTTTAAGGCAAACTACAGATTAAACCTCTGCATATTTAGAACACTGAAATGCTTGTAATGTCAGATTCTAATTCATTTATGAAAGCATACCTAAAGAATTGTATCACAAAAGCAGTTGAATATTGACCAATAAACAATAATATGCTGTACCTGATCTGTAAAAAGTTCTGATATAGTACTGATATCTGGGGTCCATGGGTTTTGCTACATCTGGTGTATACTGTATACTGATATAACACTAATATTTGGGGTCAGTTGGGTTTTGTTATATCTGGAGTATACTGTATAACTATACAAGACTAATATCTGGGATCAATTGGGTTTTGTTACATCTGGAATATACTGTATACTGATATAACACTGATATCCAGGGTCCATTGTGTTTTGTTACATCTGGAGTATACCATATAGTGATGTAACACTGATATATGGGGTCCATTGGGTTTCATTACAACTGGAGTATACCATATACTGATATAACACCGATATCTGGGGTCCATTGGGTTTCATTACAACTGGTGTATACAGTATACTGATATAACTCCGATATCTGGGGTCCATTGGGTTTCATTACAGTTATTATGTACTTTTGAGAAAGTAATGTATGTAAGGTGAAGTTGTTTGCATATAAAACATGCACATTGGAGAGAATGTTGGCACACCTCTGTGCTACTTTGATGTAATGTGGCTGATATTTCTTTGGATATTATACTTTTGGAAATTGTAAATGATCTTAGCACACTGCTAACTAAAATGACTGCTCCCTTGTGCTCCAAAAATCAGCCTGAATTTGTCTAAAGTACACTATACTTAGCAGCAATTAAAATAGGGAAAATGAATTTTGCCAGACTAGACAATACCAGCTTCTGAAAGTGCAATGAATGAATTACCAAATATATAAAATGTAAAAAAGTTATCGGTTTTTTATATACAGTTTACCTCTGAAGTTCAGGAAGTGAAAATGACCAAGTGGAGCTAGCACTTTTTTGAAAGGTGCACATCTGGAGTAAGGCCAAGCTGTATACTCTATAACCCATATTACACCATTCAATCATACACCAAAATAAAGGGAATTAAAGGTTCTTTGAACAATACCTAAGATATACAAGGTCTTTTTTAAATAGCCAGTATAACCAGTAAGGAAATCCGGGGAAAATCTTTTTCTTTAAAATTCTAACCCAATGCAAAATATGAAACTGTAGAGCACCACCATAACACTGATATCTGGGGTCCATTGGGTTTCATTACAACTGGAGTATGCAGTAGGCTGATATATTACTGATATCTGGGGTCCATTGGGTTTCATTACAACTGGAGTATACCATATACTGATCTAACACTGATATCTGGGGTCCATTGGGTTTAGTTACAACTCGAGTATATAGTATACTGATCTAACACTGATATCTCGTGTCAATTGGGTTTCATTACAACTGGAGTTTACTGTACACTGATACAACACTGATATCTGGGGTCCATTGGGATTTTGTTACAAGCAGAGTGTACCATATACTGATACAACACCAATATCTGGGGTCCATTGGGTTTCATTACAGCTGGAGTATACAGTATACTGATAACACTGATAACTGGGGCCATTGGGTTTTGTTACAACTGGAGTATACCATACACTGATATCTGGGGTCCATTAGGTTTCATTACAAGTGGAATATACAATATACTGATATAATATCGATATCTGGGGTCCATTGGGTTTTGTTACAACTGGAGTATACAGTATACTGATATAACACTGATATCTGGGGTCCATTGGGTTTCGTTACAACTGGAGTATACCATATACTGATATAACACTGATATACCAGGTCCATTGGGTTTAGTTACAACTGGAGTATACAGTATACTGATACAACACTGATATATGGGATCCATTGGGTTTTGTTATAACTGGAGTATACAGTATACTGATATAAGAGATATCTGGGATCCATTGGGTTTCGTTATAACTGGAGTATACAGTATACTGAGAGACTTTTGAAAAGATAGGTTAATGCGGTTGTTTATTTTCTAACATTTCACACAAAATTTTTAAAATATATTCTTATTAAAAATAATGTTTTGATTCGGAATCCATGGAACCTTGGCAATAGAGCAAATAGGTTATATGTTGTGCAAAAGCAATTGGTACATTTCTTCTAAGACATCCCAGATTTATTCATCTCCTAACATATATGAATAATAGCTTTCTGTATAGTATAGACGAGTACTGCTTAGTCTCATTTGCCCATCATGTATCTGACCGGGTTTATAATGGCATAAGCGTCCGAGAACTATTGGTGCAATATATTCAGTTAAAATCTGTTAATCTGACAAGTTCATGGACTCATTAATACTTATTATGCTTCAGTGGCATTGTTAATATTGTGTTTGGTTCCGTCTCAAACACCATTGCCAATGCAGCGATGAAACTTGATGTTTGCATGTATCCTAAGGAGTTCAATCCTACCAGTTCAAATGTAGGTCACTATGACAGAGTGTTTACACTCTACTTCTACCATTAACTTTTTTCTGTCATTGCAGCCCATTGTCCACAAAGAGCACTTAACTAATGATGTTACCTTGAATTCATGGCAATTGTAATTCTGGCATTTTATATTTACCATGTATATTCACTCATAAGTCAGGTCTAGCTGCAAACATCATAGACCCAGACTTGCTATTGCAATAATGCACGGCCTGTGTTTGTTTATTCAAGCTGCATAGATCCAGATCTGCTAGTCCATTATGCAGTGACACATCTGGGTCAGTGTAATTTGCAGTGGGACCAGACTTTCTATTTATGGCAATGCCTCATGATGTTTTGATTCCCCATTACACACCAATGTCAACAGATTGAACTGACCCTTCAACAAGCAGGTGATAACCATGCCATGATAGAGTCATGTGACCAGTTCTTCTTCTCATTAGACTTCAACATAAACAACTTGAACAAATGGTAACAATTGATAATTTAGTAAACAGATAACCCATTACACACCAGTGTAGCTTAAACAGCTGATAACAACTGACCCTTAAACAGGAGATAGATTTGAACCCTAATTGATACAATTATACACTCATTATAAAAATATAAGACTGGAAATATGTGTTTGATGTCCTATTTACTCTTGTTTTATAAAAAAAAGTATGTAAATGACATTCATCTGTCATGGCACTATCATGAATTCCTAATGTGTTCCTAATGCTTTTCAAAATATCACTTCAGAAACATTGTTCCCAAAATTAATCACCAAACTCTGGGTATAGTCACACCAAACTCTGGTATAGTCACACCAAACTTTGGGTATAGTCACACCAAACTCTGGGTATAGTCACACTAAACTCTGGGCATAGTCACACCAAACTCTGGGTATAGTCACACCAAAACATCCAGGATTTCAAGTCCAGATTGCTTTTCAAACAATGCTTATTGAAAATGAATTTGCATTGTTCTGTAGCTGTATGCTCATATGCCAATTGACAAAATACAAAAGGTGGAGAAATACACCCACTACTAGTGAAAACAGGAAAAATGCTTTTAATGATTCCTTGTCAAAAACTGTCTCAAACAAATTTGAAAGAAAACATTTTGGCAATGAGGGTTTTCAGGTTGATACAAATGATGCTGATCAACCATCAAATTTAGGAAGCACTACCAAAAATGAAAAAATGTTTCAATGACTTTTTTGCAAACACTACTCAAAAGAACCAGTCCAGATCGATCTGACTAAGAGCATCTTGGCATGGTGGGCTACCAATCTGCGAGCAATATGGCCATCATTACTAAAAATAGAAAATGACCTTCTGAAAAGCTGCTCAACAGAATTTAACAAGATAATTGACAGAAAACATTCTGTCTTAGAAGATTTTTTATTGTATATTCAAACAATGCTGATTTACCATCAAATATGGCCACTATTATTAAAAACAGAATAGAATGCATCCTGCCAAAGAGAGCTTTTGAGTACTAATGCTGATCTGCCATCAAATATGGCTGCTGTTACAATAAATAAAACAATCTCTAAATGATATATTAAAAACCGATCAAAACAATGTTACCAAATTTGACAGTAAGCATCATAACATTAGGTTTTTCAATTTTTACAAATGATCCCAATACAGAATTAAATGTGGATGACCTTTACTAAAAATAGAAAAATCTTAAGAAACTTTTGTTTAGAAACTGTTTTGCAGAATTTGATTAAATCTGACAGAAAGGCCATACAAGTTTATACAGAGATGCTGATTCACTACAAAATATTGCCACCATTACTAAAAATAGACAATCCCTTAAACAACTTCATCTCACAACCATGCAACAGAATTTGATTAAAGTTGACATAGAGTATACTGGCATGAAGGGCTTTATCTTAATACAAATGATGCTGATCCACCATCAGATATGGCTGCTGTTATGTAAAAACAGAAAAGCCTTTCATTTCTTCTCAAAAACTGCTTAACAGAATTTGACCACCTTTAGCAGAATTAGTGAGTTGACCCACTTACCTAGGTTCTAATAAATTTCTTTGGACTTTTGTTTTACATGTAACTAAGTTTACTTTTCTTTGGGTATGGGATAAATGAACCATTTCTGCAGGTATGAATGAAAGGCACTACATATAAAAAAACATGTAATTTAAAACCCTTTACAGAGGTCAGATTTCAAATATAAGGACAAGTACTAATATGGATTATGTCTTTTGAACAGTTATTTATATTTTCCAAAATGGACTGTCTGTTATTGTTAAGGTATTTCCCTTAAGGTAAATGTTTGTTATATATTATCAATCTTGAATTATTGGAGTGGTTTTTTTTTTTACAGTGTACAAATACTGTTCATATAGATTTTATCTGGTGTTATAACATTGCATGTGTATAATGGCCATATTTGTGTCCTCAAGACAGGTTATTTTTGTGAAATTTTACATTATGCATGTGATTAAGTCTTGTACATTATTATACAGGTAATGTGCTACTGTTCTGTGTATCCTTTGAAATGACCCATAAGAGATTGAAAGTGTCTGAATTTTATGTTTCCAAGTAGACATTGTCATGACAGTGTTTAAGTTACTATAACCTGGGATTACATGTATCAATGTCTATATTTTATTTATCCAGACTTTTCTTGTGATCAGACCATTGAATTGTCCTTGTCAGATAATTGATTTGTCATAATCAGACCATTGAATTGTCCTTATCAGATAATTGATTTGTCATAATCAGACCATTGAATTCATTATCTTAATCAGATAATTGATTTGTTTTAATCTGTCCATTGAATTGTCTTAATCAGATAATTTATTAGTCATAATCAGACCATTGAATGGTCTTAATCAGATAATTTATTTGTCGTAATCAGACTTTTGTATTGTCTTAATCAGATAATTGATTTGTTTTAATCAGACCATTGAATTGTCTTAATCAGATAATTCATTTGTCATAATCAGACCATTGAATTTTCTTAATCAGATAATTTATTTGTCATAATCAGACTATTGTATTGTCTTAATCAGATAATTGATTTGTTTTAATCATTGAATTGTCTTAATCAGATAATTCATTTGTCATAATCAGACCATTGAATTTTCTTAATCAGATAATTGATTTGTTTTAATCATTGAATTGTCTTAATCAGATAATTTATTTGTCATAATCAGACTATTGTATTGTCTTAATCAGATTATTGATTTGTTTTAATCAGATCATTAAATTGTCTTAATCAGATAATTGATTTGTCGTAATTAGATCATTGAATTGTCTTAATCAGATAATTGATTTGAATTCACCCTATCCCATCAGGAAATGTAGGACTGAAGGAATAATTGACAAAGGAATGGGAACATTCAGTGTGGGTTTACTGCAGATTCTATTCAGAAATGTTCTTTCATTGAAATAGCACACAAAATAGGACAAACAATGAATTGGTGTGATCATAAACACTTCGGACCATTTATGAAGGAACTTGGGGATTTACTGATCAGACTCTATACCAGCCTTGTAGTGGCAAATTACTGTATTTTTATTCTGTGTCTTTCTTGAAAGTTTTATTGACTATTGCCATAAAATATGTATGTATATGGATAAGGTAAGGCATTTTTGTGTCTCAAAAACTTCTGAGTGGATGTGAGTATACTTAATAAAATTATAATTTCTAATCAACATAACAGTTTTAATTTTAAATTGTCTTGTTCTCTCTTCCTTCACAAAGATGTTAGAAGTTCAAGAGGCAGATCGCCAAGTCCTCTATGCCGTTCTCCTAGTGATGTTGCACTGAGACAGATAATTTCAGAGAAAACCAAACTTGAAGGAGAAATCCTTGGCTACAAGGCAACAATTAGAAATCAAGATAATGAAAAAAAAGAACTTCAGGAAAAGGTAATTGATAATTTTGTTCAGCTGCATTTGGCTTCATTTCCGATAACTTTATTACCATACATATAATTCAGTTTGGTAGAATTCTGATTGACAGATAATTCAGTTTGGTAGAATCCTATTGGTCAAATAATTCAGTTTGGTGGAATTTTATTGGTCAAATAATTCAGTTTGGTGGAATTCTTTTGGTCAAATAATTCAGTTTGGTAGAATTTTATTGGTCAAATAATTCAGTTTAGTAGAATTCTTTTGGTCAAATAATTCAGTTTGATAGAATTCTAATTGTCAAATAATTCAGTTTGATAGAATTTCATTGGTCAAATAATTCAGTTTGGTGGAATTCTATTGGTCAAATAATTTAGTTGGTAGAATTTTATTGGTCAGATAATTCAGTTTTGTAGAATCTGATTGGTCAAATAATTCAGTTTTTGTTAGAATTTTATTGGTAATTCAGTTTGGTAGAATTTTATTGGTCAAATAATTCAGTTTGGTAGAATCCTGTTGGTCAGATAATTCAGTTTGGTAGAGTTCTGTCGGTCAAATAATTCAGTTTGGTAGAATTTTATTGGTCAGATAATTTTGTTTTGATCCTTGTGTACAAGAAAAATGAAAACTATAGACTAAGACATTTGATCTTAAGATAAGCAGCATTATCCCTAGAAAAGTTGATTTTGAAAAGAAAAAGGAAAATAAATAAAAATATCAACACTTTGTTGTCTTCAGATGGTAAAAAAATAATTAAATTTTTATGTCCCAAAACATCTTAAAATAATACATTCAGTGATCAAACACATTTGAATTACAAGTTTCATATACAATTTAAATTGTGTCAGATTGGGAGAACCATGTTTAACTAACTATTCATTAAGTCACTGACACTGATATAATGTATGACCTTTGTACAAAACTAAATCACTCACCTCTGAATAAAAAAAAATCATGCTGTTTAAAGGTATAAGAATAGTCCACTCTTTATTAAAGTAGGAATCTGTTAAAATGAATTTTATTATCTCAGAAATGTTTAACAACTATACTGTTGATGTAAGTAAAACTTGCACCTGGTCACATAGTGATCCCAGTTTGTGTTGTCCAGTACTGAAACTTTTGGATGACTAACAGCAAACTGACTTATATTAGAATACTTAAAAATTCCTAATATATAAAACACATGAGAAAAGGATGTTGTGTTATTTTTAAATAAAAAGTATATTATTATTCAGTAAAACCAGTGAGTATATAATTTATATATGCAACCAGTACATGTCCTTGTGCAGATTTTGGTATTATCCACATGGAGGTATTAAACAAATTCTTCAAGATGGCGGGACTTACATTAACACATTTCTTTTAATAAAGGGTCACATAGTCTTATAATGTCTTTATGTTTGAGTTTCTTTAAAAATTTATAGGTGGGTAACTTACTTAAAAGAAATATTATTGGCTAAATCAGAGTTAGCAGGCTAATGAATAGCAAAGTGTGTGTTGCCTCAATTTGAATCATACATGTAACTTATCAAGGATATTTCAACATTACAAGCAAGCTATTTCCAACGTGGTATTTGTCTGTCTGTCTTGCCTTATCACTGAAGAGCACCATTTGTGTCTGAAAACATATGTACTTAAATAAACTTCTTTTAAACAAAGTCTCAGCATTACAAGGTAAGAAAGTATGATCTTGGCAACAACAGAAAACTTGGTGTCCATAAACTAACGGTGTCTGAAGAGGTACAGAAAATATGACTTATTGCTTATCATGTAAAGTTTGTTTCATATGGACATTTTCTACTGTACCTTCCAATATATAATGTACAACCAATTGTGAAATAACACAGACCCAGATTATATGCCTGCTGATCTGGGTTTACACTGTTTGTTTGAAATTATGAGTAGAAAAAAATAGTATTGACAATGGGTACCCAGTTCACTTCAGCTTTCTTTCCTGTGCTATGGAAAGCCAAACTTAGGTCTGAGGGAAAAAAAATCAAATTGAAGTGAAAATGAGGCACCCCAGATTTTGAATTTAGGCATTTTTGATGGCACAGGGAATGTTTGCTATGGCAAAAAAAAAATAATGAAAACATAGCATGCCAATGCACATTTTCTGATAAAGAAAAATGAAATTCATATCAGTCATGAATGTGTAAAAATTAATTTAGTTATATATTAGTTTATATTAGTCTAAAATCATTTTTGATGTCATAATAATGATGATGTGAACACTTGCACAAGCGATGGGGTCACATTGCAATCCACTGGATGTAAACTGTCTGCAAGAGAAACAGTATTTACTATATTTTGTCCAGAATCTGTATGCAGACACAGTCTGGACTGACCAAAATTAAACTTAATGATGTCTGCTTAAAGTCACAGTTGTAACGTACAGCAGAGACTTTGATCCCTCAGTTTATTATTCATCAACAGGTCAGGGTCTATGCAGTTTGCAATAGATACACAGTAGTTACACACAAATATGGTATATCGCTGTAGAGAATTAAGTCAGATAAGAGATGAAAATAATCAGTTTAGTAAATAAATAAATAAGTAAAAAGATTAAAAGAGAACGGCAGCCTCATATAAATAGCTAAGTGACAGGACAAGAGAGGATATCATGGCTGCAAAGTATATCAACACACACATGCCTCCTTCCAACTGGCAGGATAGTTCTCCAGTCAGCTGCAATATCTCTCATCCCTTGTATAAGTGTTTGAAAAACCCTTGTCTCCCATATCATGTGCTGAAAAATGGCATTAAACACACAAATCCACAACCACAGCCTGTTTGAAAATGTGATATGGTAAACAGAATTGTTGACCTCTATCAGTCTCAATCGCAGTATGTCATTTAATCTTCTTGTAAGTCTTCAGTCAGTTTCAAGAGCTTGCAATATAGATAAACAAAATTCACCAGTTCCTAAGAATTTTTGGCAAAAATTTTTCCATCTTATCGAGGTAGTTCAAAATGTTAAACCATATTCACCAGTTTCCAAGAATTTTCAATTTTAATGAGGTAGTTCAAAATGATATACCATATTCACCCGTTTCCAAGAATTTTCAATTTTAATGAGGTAGCTGAAAATGATTTTTTTTCCTCCCCATTTACCCAAGTCAGTTTGCAGCTTTAACATCTTCAGTTTCAGTTCTGAAAGTTTTCACCCATAATTATTTATTAAATAATTAATTATTATAATTCACCCGTAATTATTGTCTAAAATGGTAGATCTCGATCTATGCTACTAACAGTTGGGTAAATGTTATACAACATTATATATGGTTGAAGATGATTGAAACATGTAGATCTGGCCTTGTGAGATCATAAAACTTGGAGATTGAGTTTTCACTCTCAGCCAATCAAAAGTGTCATTAAAAAAGTAAAGTTCTTTGTGATTGGCTTACACTAAACTGAGGCTCAGAAGTTTATGATTTCCAAGCCTTGACCTTATCTAGAGGCATGTGTGCATGACTTATAGTATTGACACATTCTCCTATTTATACATGTACCAATCTAGTGATTTTCAAAACAAATGCATCAAGGATATACAAAAATGCACACTACTTAGTCGTTATATTCATCCATTTATAAGTTCTAACCTGATTGTCACCTGGGGGTCCCTACCATTGTCAGCTTGTTTGCATTTCAAATGAAACTCCTGAAACAGGAGTTTCGTTTGGTAACACAGTCACCATATGAATCTGTTTTCAAGCAATAGATGTGATATAGTTTACCATCTTTTATAATCTCAGTAATTCCACAAATTTGGGAGTTACATTTCTTTGAACACTTGAATAAAATATTTCATCTGTTTTATTTGTTCAGTTCTTTTAGAAATATTAAAATTAAAGATTGGAAATATTAGATGATGATGACACAGTTTACACTGAAATGTTCAACTGTTCTAGAAACTAGAAAATGACAAATAACACTCTGTCTGCTTGTTTACTTTGAGAGCATTGCCTGGTTTGAAACACCAATAAGTTGACAGTGTTACTGACCCCCTGGCAACAGGTTAGAAATTAAAAACTGAATGAAATGACTAAGTTTTGTGCAGTTTTCATATCCTTGATGTTTTTTATTTTTAAAATTGGTAGGGGGTACAAACAAACTGGGAGGGTGTGCAGATATTTTAGTGATTATATAAGTACTTAGTTAAACTATGCTACTCTATTCTGGTTTCATTTTGGGATATATGAGAGCACTGACTTACCAGCCTAGTTTGTTTGGACCTATCTTTCTAGTGCTATGTGTACCTGGCTTTGGTTTAAGAGGTCCCAGGTATGATCTTTGATTGCAGTGCATCCTCCTCCTTCCCATGTAATTACATCACTGTATTCATAACTATATATAGCATAAATCTAGCTGCAGTCAGGATATAGGCAGATCTGCTTTTGCAGAATGTTCTAGCATATCAGTGTCCATATTCATGGGTCATGCTGGGTGAAGTGACTTATCCTTTACTGCCTTTAATAGCAACAAGAAGGGAAGATCGGGGAGTTAGAATGGTGTAAAATTTATAATGTGCAAAATAAGTTCATCTATAACTGGTATTTGTTTGCCTCAGGAAGTCAAATAATATGAAAATATGACCCAAAAATACTCTTCATACTTTTTCTTAAGTCTGAATAACTGCAAAGTACTCCTCATACTTGTATTTACATCTGAATAACTACAAAATATTCCTTATAGTATTGTTATGTCTGAATAACAGCAAAGTACTCCATACTTTTCTTACATCTGAATAACTACATGATACTCCTCATACTTAGGTCTGAATAACTACAAAATATTCCTCATACTTTTTTTTTTAGGTCTGAATAACTGCACTGCATAACTTAATTATTAGCAATACATGGCAACCTCAAAAACAAATAATACTTCACCAAAATAGGGAACTGTTCCATTAAATAGGTGACTTGTGGA
>JAECUM010016606.1:0-22218 GCA_016617855.1 Megalonaias nervosa | reverse complement strand
GGTTGCTGTCACGGAATTGTAAAAATCTCTCTGTTTATTAAATACATGTACTCGGGTTTCGTTTTTGTGTACAACGATACCCGAGGCTGATTTTTATATATTGTACATTATTTCTAAACAGTGAGTTCGGTTCATCCTATGCCGCACTTGCGAAGTGCTTTCGATAAGAAAAACCAAATTTTTCCAGCGCACGTACGATTTAGGCTACATCGTCTGTGTATAAATGATTCACCGTAAAGTGATATCTTTACATTACGGAACGTTTTGTCAGTAAGCAGTTTACTCAGTACAGGAGCCCACTAATTCCTAATTCCAAAATGTCAGATAAACAGAGGAAGAATTACAGAATCAAACGAACGGAAACGAAACGGACTTTGAATTAAGGCCATGGAGCAAGAATATTAAAAGAAATTAATGAAATACAAGAGAAATGGAATACAATATGCGATGATAAGACTCCTTCAGGTTGAGCAGGGAGAAAGGACAGATCGACAAAATTGCGATATTAATACTCCTTCCTGTGACCAGGGGGAAAGGACACTCGCCATACTGTATGGATTAAAAGATGACTTAACGCAATGGAAAACGGACTTATGATTCAGAAATGTTTAAACAACTTAAACGAATGCGAAGAACACTTATTAAACAGTTTAATATTATTAATTTAACTTTACGAATAAATATTACAGCTAAATTTTCAAACTTTACTGATTACGATTAAATTGACTAAACTAAACAATTATTCATGTATTACTTTAATAAATTATTATTAAATTATTAAATTATTAGTAACCTAACTATAGCCACTTAATATTATATTTACGATCAAAATTGTCATTCATGTATTAGACAAGAAACTCGTGGCACCTGAGCTAGAGTTCACGTGATCGCGAAAGCGTAGTGTGAATGCTGCTCGTGCCTAATTAAGATCTCAAACAACCTATGCGCAAAGCAGAAACAGTATAATAGATATCTATTTATTAAAACTATAAAAATATACTTAATAGAAATTAAATATGAATTAATTTAATTTAGCTTTTATTTTTTAAACAAGACTTAAGGAAACTATGATTATGAATTAAATAACAACTCCAGAAATTTGATATATTAGAAGAAATAAAAGATTTGAATGTGTACAAACCCTTACTCAAAATTTAATAGAAACGAAATTTAATAAAATTAATACAAGAAACACACAGATATGGAAAAAAAAACATGAACACATAAAATACTTTAACTTTTGTCACAAGGGGGTTACTCAAATAATGTCAGTCTGAGAGTAACCACACCAATAAAACCTAGGGACTTGCACATTTTCAGCTGTAGAGGTATGTAATTTATTAATTTCTTGTGTATATTATTTCTTTTGTATATTGTAAGTACAGCTATTGTACTACTACGTTTATTCTTGTACATTTTCTATGTAGCTTTGGCTTGCGTGGTATAATGCAATACATTCTATTCTTGTTTGTGACTTAGCAAGAGATTTACATTAACAATATAAAGTTGCATCTTATTAAGAAACGTTTAGTATCATATGAATCTTATCGGACACGGGTAGGTTCACTTCTGAACCTGTTTATTGTTTTGTACTATTGTACCGATAATGTGATTCGTATAACTTACCGAATATAACGTCATTACGTTTTATCCTATATGCCTTGTCATAAGTAGTACACGGTGTTGGATGTATTTTCAGCTGACCAAAGTGTAGAGCTGTAGAGTTGTAGAGCTGACCAGAGTGACCAGAGTGACTAGAGTAATCCATGGTGATCGTAGTCGTGGTGCCAGCTATAGAGCTAACCATAGAAATTAACCACAGCAGCCGTAGAGCTGAGTGAACAGTGTTGCTGGTCGAGTAGTAGTTATTGGGCGTTGCAGACCGGATTGGTGGGCGCTGATTGCTTGATTGACCAAGGAATTGAATGGTGGTCAGTGACTACCTACAATGATACTTGCTTGATTGACCGGTGTGACTGGTAGCCAAGTGTGATTTTGTTACTCCATGCATGTAATCTTTGAGCCGTGGGCTAATTTTGGGGTTTTGTTATACCCATTGTTTTGGGAGTGTATAAGATATTTTTGTATGATATCTCTCCAATCAATTCATCATTTTACTATTTGATTAAAACAATATCTCATTTTTCACTTGTTGAGTGAATGCATCATTTTTACTATTGAGTAAAACACCCATTATTTTTATCGTGTGAAATTGCTGTGATTTGTTCACCTTTGTCCTTGTCCTTGTACTGTGTAAGGTTGTTCATTTGTATTTATAATTGTTGCATTGTTAGGTTCGTGCGTATTATGTTAATTTGTCCAATATTTGGATCTTACACACGCACGTATTAATCAACATTCTTTCACTCATTCAAATCATACATCAATAAACATTGTATTTGTATCGCCATCAAAAGTGTTCCGTTGTAAATCCGAAATCACAACTCGGTTATCTTGTTACAGTTACTATTCCTTCTACTTACAAGCTGGCCATACATCTAGAGGAAGAGTTAGAGGATTACCAAAATCTTTTACGCTACCAAATTTTGTAAAAAGAGGAAAATTCTGTGCGGGGTGTAGTGTGTGAACTAGTGACTAAAAAGTTTGAATTCGCTGCTGGAGTACGATTAGCTCTGTGCAACATGTACACTTATTACCTCCGACAAAAAAGAGGGTATAAAAACTGGCTACCATGCCACG
Source organism: Megalonaias nervosa (assembly GCA_016617855.1). Lineage (NCBI taxonomy): Eukaryota > Metazoa > Mollusca > Bivalvia > Unionida > Unionidae > Megalonaias > Megalonaias nervosa. The sequence continues at coordinate 19,518 of JAECUM010016606.1, read as the reverse complement.
ACCTTTATCATTCGTGATACAACAGATTCCGTGGAAGGAAATCAATGACAATATTCAAACGGAGGAGGATTACCATCGCATTTTACGAGAACTGTGTCCATTGAATTGGGGTCGACGTGTGGTGTGTGTCTTAGTGACTTCCTTTCTGGGATTTCGTTTACCAGCCGATTCCATGTGGTCTCTTTACGAACAGTACATACCACTCAAAATAGTATGAAAGTGGTTCATTCTGTTAAAAGCCTTGCGCTTTCATCTCGATACTAACTTACCTTTACGGGAAAACAAGATTCGTCAACTTTTAGGCACTGAAGATGTCTACGACGATGTGTATGTGTAGCTTGTGACTTACACCCTCACTGGAAAGATGTACGTGACTGGAAAAGTTTGGGTTTAGAGGCTTGGACAAAAGAAGTGGTACACTATGCCCAAGATTTGTCATCCTGACTTCAAACGTTCAGTATCCATGCACTTAACCATTTGACTTTTATGTATTTTTGTCTTTCGTGTTGTTCACATTTAAAGATTGCAATAAACGTGTCCTGAAAAAGTATAAAAACTCTTGTCTCGTCTCTATTTGTGTCAAATGTGACTTTCCCTACACTACTATGGCTACCTCTGCTGTCTCTGCTCTCTCTTCCTCCACTGTCAACGGATCGTGTGGTGTTACAAAGAGTGGCAATCGGCGTACAGCCTTCTGCGAGAAAGTCAAGGCGATTTCATCGTCTTTGTGGAAGGCATTCCTGGCGAAGACGACGGAATCGTGTCTGACCCCAGTCAAACACATCTGGTCATCTTCGACGACATATCAGGAGAAGACGAAGAAAAATTAAACTGTGGTTTACGCGCAAAGGGCATCATCGCAATGTCAGTGTCATTTACATCACCCAAAATTTCTTTCAACGAAGTAAAGCCCATCGCACCATCAGTCTCAATGCTCATTACGTTGTGTTCTTTAAAAACCCTAGAGATAAATCGCAAGTGCAAGTCTTAGCCAAACAGTTAGGAACGCCTTGGCTGACTCATGCGTACGACGATGCCACTCAAACCCCACACGCCTATTTACTCATGGATTTAAAACCCACCACGCCCGAGTATTTGTGATTTCGTAACCATCTGTTTCACCACTGGTTCCAAGACGGAGGGCCTCTCGTGTACATGTCCACTTCGTCGACTTAACAACAACAAGAACCAAAACAAATCTATAAAAGCCTCGGTCACTTTGAGTCTGTCTCACACATCGTCAACATGACGTCCCTTCAGTCTCATCTTCCCGTCAAAGTGATTCGTTCTTTGTACGTCATCAGTCGCAAAAAAAATCCACAAGTACGTGCTCGTGTCTTAGAAACCAGTCTCAAAGAAGTCTTACGATGGTTTATGGTGACAGCACGTCAATGACTGCAAGGCATCATTCACATTCCACATCACTCCAAACGTTGTTTTTAATTAGAGAAACAAAGTGGCCTTCACGCAACTGGCTGATCCTCACATCGACACTCAAACCAAAATGCAAATCATTTTGAAACCTGGAGGTAGTGGTTCTCTAGGAGGTGTCATCATTCGCTCCCTCATAAAATGGAATCCCAGTGCCCCCAAAGTTTTCGGCAAGAAAAAAGTCACTCCCCGACGTACAAAGAAGAAATCGAGCAGTAGTGTCAAGACCAGGTCACAGCCTCAGAAAAAGAAAAGTCCACAGAAAATCCCACAGAAAACAGCCTCTACCCTCATAAGAGGCACTGCAGCCAGGACGCAACCTTACATTCGCAAACCACGACCTGCCGAAACGATGAACGCGTCTCCAGTAGCCTCAGGTTCTTCTACTTCTCCGTTGCTGGTGATGCCTGCCAAACCCAATTTGACACATGTTCTTCCTAATTTGATGAAACATTGGAAACCCGCTTCTCCAAAAACTTCTTCTCCAGTGGTGACACCCACTTCCTCTTTAGTGGCAGTGGCCGCTGCTCACAAAGTACCTGTCCCCAAAATCAAAGTCCAAGAGAGATATGGCATGTTACTGAGTTTACTGGATTTGTCCAAGCAAGAACTCTCCCGATTTAGTCCGTTGCGAACTCCTCAACGTCGAGTGATGCCTGTCATCAAGTTGATACGACGTAAAGACAATCAGTGGAGACGCATTCCAGTATAAAAAAGACCTGAGGGAAACGATGGGGATCAGTGTCTTTGTGGTCCTGAACTCACAAAGATGTCCCCTCAAAGAAAGTGCACACCGTTACCATCGTTGTTTTTCTGTCCAGAAAGGAAAAGGAAAAAGAAAAGGAAAGATTTGTCATCCGAAAAACCGCTTAGCCAAACATCCACGTCACCCTCTGAAAAGACACACTCGTCTAAAGATAAAGAGAAGCCACCAAAAGGGAAGATTTTTTTGTCAAATCTTCTAAAACAAATAAGATAAAAGGACGCATGTCAAACCATGGACTTCAATGTATTTTTTGCTCCTGAACCAAAAAAATGTCCCCTCAAAGAAGTGCACACCGTTCCCATCGGTTCCTCTGTCCGGAAAGGAAAAGGAAAAAGAAAAGGACAGTCACGTCATCCGAAAAAAAAACTCTTAGCCAAGATTTGACGTCAACTCCAGAAAAGACGCACTCGTCCAAAGAAAAGAAGAAGCCACCAAAATGGAGGATTTTTATTTTTAATGGATCAGTTAGTAAATGATTTCGCCAAAAAGTTAGATGACAAGCTCCAAAAAAATAAGATAAAATGACACATGTCGAGAAATGGACGTCAGTGTATTTTGTGCACTAAAGAAGTCTCCTCGAAGAAGTGGACACCACTACCATCGTCATTCTCCTGTCCAGAAAGGAAAAGGAAATGGACAGTCTCGTCATCCGACCAAACGCTTAGCTAAGCATCGACGTCACCTCCAGAAAAGACGCAGTCGTCCAAAAAACAGGAGAAGCCACCAAAGAGGATGATTCTTTGGCGATTTTGGAAAACAAATTGTTACCTCTTTGACGATGTAATCATCCAACAAAGCATAAAAGGCCGTGTGCCAAAGTACATTTTTGGTGTGAGCTCCGGAAACAACCAACCAACAAACAAAGATGTCACCTCCCAACAGCCATCCTTCTTCTTCCCCCAAAGGAAAGAAAAGGAAAGGACTGCCTCCTCGTTCAGTCAAATATTGGGACATGTTGTCTGTCCTATCCAAAGCTTCTCCACCAATGCGAACACAACTCATTCAAACCGCCTCCAAAGACGTCATCGATACCGTGAGTGAATGTTGTCTGAATGTCTTGAAAGGAGCGATACCTTTGTCTAAACATCAGAAAGAATGCTTAGCAAAACATCGACACGTTCTTCGCCAAACGGTCGAAAAGAAAGTACCCATTCGTCAAAAGAAAAAGATGTTGGTGCAACACGGAGGAATTTTCCCCCTGTTAGGACTTCTTACCAAAGCCATAGCGTCACCTATGTTGGGTATGCTGAAAAGATTTTTACCCACCATAGCTCCAAGATAAAAAGGTCAAGAAGATAAAAGGGACCTCTGGAATCAAAAGATCTCAGACGTGATTTTTGAAATCCGATGGAAGGACTGAAATTGGCTTTAGTGCCTTACAAACGATGGATGGAATACCATCATTGACAAGAACAACGAACACCGCATTTACCTCCGAATTCTCATTTGACTGAGATGTCCCAGTTACAACACGAATTGCAATCGTTGATGGATCGCAGCGATTTGTCAGAAACGGAAATATCGAAAGGGTACGGTCAACTGTTAGAACGACTGCAACTCTTTCACCAGAAAGCTTTAGACGAAACTGTGCGACCGACTCTGAAAGATTTGAAGACCCTGATGAAAAGTCCATCACCGCCACTACCACAAGGACCCCCATTGGTCAAGACAGACGCAGCCCCACGGATGCCTCAGGAAGAAGGGGCACGAGAAGTCTTTCAAACACCGTCAGCAGCTTCCATCCCTATAAGATTGCAGCGTCCTTGTTGACCCCTTCCTCAACACCCCAACGAGAAGAACTTAAAGCTTGGGTTAAAAAGATGATGTCCACTCCTCCTTCAACAGAAGTCAAAAAGAAAGAAGGGAAACCAGAAGTGAAAAAAAAGAAGACCAAAGCCATCCCATTACCGTCACCACCACTACCAAAACTACCTTCGACTTCTACTCCCGTGGCACATCGGACACGTAAAGCCGTTTCTAAACCACCCCCTCGTCCCATTCAGAGTAGCATCAGCTAAGAGTGGATAACTTATTAAGAAATGGAGAAGGTGTTAGCCAGCATTTACTACGATCCATCCCATCCTGCAGGTTACGGAGGAGTTCAAAAATTGTATCGTGCTGCCAAACCTCGACTGAAAAGTGTCCGTTTACCTCAAGTGCAACGATGGTTACAAGAACAAGCCAAGTACATCTTCCACAAACCCATTCATCGAACATTTTCCAGAAGTCGCACCCGAGTGAAGGGTATCGATCATCAATGGCAAGCCGATTTAGCTGATGTCTCTCATTTGGCCACCTACAATCGTGGCTACAAACATTTGTTTCGTGTCATCGACGTCTTTTCCAAATTTGCCTGGGTCGTGACATTGACTTCCAAATCGAGCAGTTAGTGCGAGCCCTCAAACTGGTGTTGAAACAAAGCAGTCGTCACCCTCTTCGATGACAAACCGACAAAGGCACCGAATTTCTGAACCAAGCTTTCCAAAAAGAATTGAAGAAACGTGACATTCATTTTTTCACAACCGAGAATCCCGAAACCAAAGCCAGCATAGTGGAACGTTTTCAACGCACCTTGAAAGAAAGCATGTGGAAATATTTTACGTATCAACACACTCTCAAGTACATCGACGTCTTGCCGCACCTGGTCCAATCGTACAACCAGTTTTACCATCGGAGCATCGGACGTGCCCCCAAGAAGTGACTCCCGAGAACGAAGTGACCGTCTTCGAGCGTCTGTTTGGTACGTCCACGACGGTGACTGTCCCCAAGAAAGGTGGAGTGTTGGCAGGGTATTGGGTGCGCATTGGCAAAACCAAACTCTTTTTCGACGAAGGTTACTTACCCAACTGGACCACCGAATTGTTTCGTGTCACTGAACGAGTGTGTGTCCGTCATCCTACCGTCTATACATTGGAAGACATGAACGGGGAAGTTTTAAAAGGAACGTTCTACTTGCCCGAGTTACAACGTGTGACCAAATAAGAAGACGAAGTGTACGAGATCGAAAACATTCTCGATCGAAGAACCCGAAAAGTGGGAAAACGTCGTGTCAAAGAAGTCAAAGTACATTGGAAAGGATATCCGTCGAGTTTTGACTCTTGGATTGACGCTTCGCAAATCATCGACTATAGAAAGAAGTGACCATCATGCTCTTCAACACAGCCTCGGCTACCACTTCAGCAGTGACCACTCCTTCCCCGAGTTCTTCTCTGCAAGAACGTAAGCCTCAAACGCAAATCGTCTTTTTCTGCCAAATCTTTATGGTGTATTGTGTCATCGGTGCTGTCATTGCCAATTTGAGTTTGCATCAAGGGGACAAACAATTGTGGACCGTTTTACTGAGCAGTTGCATCGGTTACCTTCTTCCCAATCCGTCCCTAAAATACTCCTCTAACGGGAACAACGGGAGTCTTGCGTCCAACGTCAGTCACCATTCCAACAGTTACAACTACATTAACAGCAGTCATCTCTTAGACACTCCTCTGACCTCCAGTGACCCCTCGGACAGCAGAACTCTGGAATTATGAATAACCAAGTTTATTTAACGTTATCTAGTGACAGTTCCATGGATGTGTTTCCCAAAAACACTATGCTGTTTCTCGGCCAAATTTCCTCAGGCCATCCAATTGGATCACGAAACCCATTGGGAAGTGGCTTTGGTGGAAATGATTCACCCTACACAAATCCAAAGCATCACTGATGATCAAAACACTTTCCATGTCGAAATCCTGAACCCACAATTGCAAGAAGAGATGAGTAAAATCAACCCATCAATTATCAAAAATTCAGCAAACGATCTATTATTCAGGATCTATACTGTGAAAATTTCGGCATGCTATTATTTTAGTGGTGAACATTTGGTGGACACGATTGCTGACAGGTTCGAGGCAGCGCTTGGCAAAGCCATGAACAGAAGCAAAAAAAGTGTTAAGATTGAGTACCATAAAGTGGCTCGTCGCCTAATGATGATATTTTCGGATCCCGACACATTGTCGATCAAGTTTAATGGTAGATTGTTTGAAATTTTGGGTGGATATCCACAGATGGTAGCACAAGTACATGATAGAAAAAACTGAGCCCAAAAATCAACAACAATGTGGATTTTTACAAGGCTTTTGGATCCCCGGTAGAACTGAACGAAGGACTCAATTTGATTTTTGTGTACTCCGATGTGGTGGAGTAAAACGTGGTGGAACACACCTCCGTACCGTTACTGCGAGTCATTCCTTACAAAGTTGATTCTGCCATGAGCACTGACCAGGAAAGTGGAAACACATATCACGTTCACCGCGAATTTGTACATCCTCACTATCTACACGTCAGTAGGTTGTATTTCGACACTGTCAACATTAGTATAAAAGGAGATCTGGGACAAAATATTCCATTCACCAAAGGGAAAGTCACGGTGAAACTCCGTTTTCGAAAACGATTACTCTAATCACTTGTAAGTCATGTATCCTGTGTACCAAGGAGTCTCTCGACAGCGAGGACATGGTTTAGGAGATATGTTCAATTCGGCCTTTCGTTCGGTAGCTCCTGTTTTGAAACCAGTGGTGTCACGGGGATTGCACGCCTTGAAAGATGCCGCTTGGACGCAAGGCAAAGTATTTCTCCAAAATGTCATCATCGATAAGCAAAACCCAAAAGAAGCTTTCTTGAGTGCAGGCAAAATATCTTGCTTCAAACGGGCAAAGACATTTTGGGCCGACGAGAAACTTCTATAAATGCCCTGGACGCTGCTGAGTAAGTCATTCCTGCTTCCCTAGAGCCACAGCAAGGATTAGGCAGAAGGAGACGACAAAGACACTACTCCGGAGGACTTCACACCCCTAGAGCTAGAAAGACTAAGAAAAGAAGAACCGTCCGAGACTTAGACGTTTCTTATTATTAAAAATAATCACAGAGAAAAGGAAAGAAAGAAAATATGCACCGAGAGTCTTGCGCCTGTTCCAAGTCGGAACTGGAATTGTTTGCCATGCCACCCACGATGATGACGATGCAAGAATCCCAATGGGTCGAAATTCATCCCGTCTCCTAATTCACGGATTCAGCTCCCATCGAGTTTGAAATCAAAGGGCACCCGCAGATTACATTGATCTGAATAGCAGTTACTTGTACTTTAAAGTCAAAGTTCAAGATCCAAATGGAAACTCTATAGATGGCGATGTGAAAGTAGCCCCCGTCAAGAATTTCATGCATTCCTTGTTCAGTAGAGTGGATTTGTACTTGAATAACAAACTAGTCAGCAGCAGCATGGATACTTACCCTTACCGAGCGTACCTGGAAGATCTCTTGGCGTAGGGAAAAGTAGCCAAGAACACTCATCTGGATGCCTGTACGGTATGGAAACCTGACACGGCAGGCAAATTCGATCACACCAATTTGATTAAAAAAGATGATGTAGACCACAATGATGGGATTGAACTCACGTCGAGACAAAATCGAGAATGGGAAGAGTTTAGAACTGATGGATCGTTTGCATGTGGACATGAGGTTGCAAGGAAAGTATTTGTTGAACGGAGTGGATGCCCATCTGAGATTGAATCGTACAAGTTCCGCTTTCCATATGATAACTGATGATACTGCTGTCAATTCCAAAACCAAAATCGGAGAAGCCAGACTTTACGTGCAAAGCCTGGAAGTGTTACCTAAAGTGGGAAACAACATCAGTCACACTTTGAACAGAACGACCGCAAAGTATCCGTGTGGAAGTGAAAACATTCACCATTCCCCAGGGCCATCGATCCATGATCGAAGATCATCCGTTCCAAGTACAGTTACCCAAACGTTTCATCATTGGTATCATCAAGAATTCAGCTTTCAACGGAGCCCCCAATGAAAATCCTTTCTACTTTCAACACTTTGGTGTGTCGAAAATAGAAGTCAGTCGCTATGGCAAGACCTTGTATACCAGACCTTTCGAACCTGACTTTGACAAAAACAATTATTTGTGATCGTACTTGTCCCTGTACAAAGCTACCAGACAGCTAGGAACCAACAGCAGCCATGGCATTTCGTACGAGGATTATGCAGGAGGTTACGCTTGGTGGGCTTTTGATTTCACTCCAGACCAAGGTAGCGGCGAGGGACATTTCCACCCTATAAAATCCGGCCAGATTCGTGTGGAACTTCAGTTTGCAAAGCGAAGCCCTGATGTAACGGTGAATGTCATCCTGTATGCCGAATTTGATAATACCATAGAGAAGTCATTCTAGACTATTAGAAACTATGGAAGACTCTTATCCCTCATTGAACAGTGGAGAATCTTTGGAAATGGAATGGGGAATGCCGTGGAAGCAGAACCCCAAGATAGAGACGAAGAGGACGTGGTGGTCACGTCCATATGGCTAGAACAAGAACAACATTTAGTGTCCTGTTTTGCCAAACACCTGGCGAATAAAATTACGGAATTGACCAAAAAAGATTGCTATGGATGTCAAAACGATCATACCTGTCAAATTCAACACGATAAATGTCTGATGATGAGTCAAGAAGAAAAATTGGACGAGTATCTGGAGGACGCCTTGAGTCTCATCTCGGAAGAAGCAGTGTTGCATGAGTGGTATAAAGGCATGCGTAATCATTCCTACCCACCATTGACTTCTGTTGAGATATATCGCATCGAATTTCTCTTAACCCAGAGTGAGGAGACGAAGCGAAGAAACGGTTACTTGTCAGAGATTTTCGAACAAAAAGTCAGAATTGAATTGATGACTTGTCATTACCTGTGAAAAAAAACAACAAAACAAAAAAAAATGGATACCTGAGAACTTTATTACCTTTTGAACAACAGTTCGTACACTGCTTCTTGGAATCATGTCGTGTGTGCTAAAGATCAACTGCCTCATCGCAAACATCAAGACCATCAAGCTTATGTTATCAACACGGACGATAGTCATCTCACAGGAACCCACTGGGTAGCCGTCTGTTTCCCTAAAGAGGATTGTGTGGAGTATTTTGATTCGTATGGATTACCCCCTTTGGAAGACGACATCATCGACTTTATGAGAAGAAATGCCCAGACGACACGATTCAATAATGTGAAATTACATGGCACAGATTCCATGGTGTGTGGACAATATTGTGCGTATTTTCTTCATCAACGCAGTCTTGGATATTCTTTAGAATATTTAGTGACTTATTTTGATTGTAACTCTTCTAGAAACGATGAGAAAGTAGATCGATAGTTTTGTGACCGTTATGGCTATCTTTTGTCTTTAGCTAGAAAACGTAATGTACATCAATGGCCTCATGACTTCCATCAGTGGAAATCTAACTTGACCTCACAACGTTGTCAACCTTGTCAAAAATAGTTTGTTTATTTTATATTAGTGTTTATTATTAGTTGTTTGTTGTTTGTTTGAATAAAAAAAATGCTGTGTTTTGAAAAAACAATGTGTCTGTCGTTTGTTTTCAAATAAATTTATCATTATCAATGCTCTTTGATTTCTGTCTCTATCCCTCACCATGACATTACCTATCATAGCGTTCTAACCCAACAAAAACCGTGTAGGGATGTTTTCTATCGCGTCTGCGTTTGAACCATATAAAGCTGGGCAGTCTCTAGTCTGGCCATCCATTGTTGACTCGTCCACCTACAAAGATGCCTTCAAGACTAGCCAAGCTGAACGAAGCTTACGTGAATTTACACCGTGTCAGGCAAAACCTGATACCGAAGCCTGAAGAGATAGAGAATGTCAGGATGCTGAAAGTGACGGAAGACCTGATAGAAGAACTTTTCAGAGAAAAAATCAAGAAAGAGCAAGAAGAGTAGACAGAGAAGTACAGACTTCAGAAGAAGCAGAGAGAACAGCAACAACATCAGCAACAGCAGCAGGAACCAGGCAGAGGCTTTGTCGACTGTCGTGTAGATACGAAAGAGTTCTTCTCTTTCCTAAGAAGCAGACGGTATCCTGTGGGAACGCCCGCCGCCAGACCGTGACACAATCTTAGACAATAAAAGATTGCCATCACTCCCAGATAACACAACAGCCCTTTTCAAGGCTACCCGAGCCCTCTAGAAAAGAGATACTAATCCAAATTGTCAAAATATTTGTGTGTTTATGTTTAAGAAAAATAGAAGTGTGTCTATAAGCACTTCGTTTTTTTGACATGTCCGACAGTGTATGTCTATGTTTGTAAGTACAAAGTCAATGTGAGTGTTTCTTTCAGAACCGCGCGTTCCATGTGATGGTAATAGTGGTATCGAAAGTTTTGGTGTCAGCGGATGTTTTCCTTCATGTCCGTGCTCCAGGGATATAACGCGCAGCGATCGTCATTCTGGCTATCCAACGTTAATTCGTCAACTTCAACAACATGAGCAGACTCACCAAGCTTCTTAAACTCCAGATGCACCTGGAATATGCCAGACGCCTCCAGGACGAACTGGCCATGAAGACTATAGCGGAAAGTGCCAGACTTAAAAAAGATTAGAAGAGGAAAAAGAAAGAAGAGAAGGAAAAGAAGAGAGAGATTTTGCCTCACCTCATGCTAAGGCCTGTGTGTGTTGTGAAGCCAATGGTCAGTACACCTCCACAGACAATATCAGCACCACCAAAGACACGTGAGTTACAGACACAGCCACAACCACAACAACAACCAGTACAGCGTCCACAGGAGGCAAGGAGGCCAGATCATCATCCCCGGGTCTGGCACAGAAGACTGAGGAAACAACAAGTGTTCACTATTCCAGAAACGGAAGAGTGGGATAGTGAAGCCAATCAAGCGACGTCTGCGCTCCCAGCCACAAACATCAATTGGGAGCAGGACTGGAGCAGACGTTGTGTCTGTGAGGCCAGGCCTGGGAGGTGCCACCATTAGCCAGGTGCAATTGGAGTTCGAAAGAAAAAAGCCCTTCGTAGTGCTAACCAGATCTCTAGAAAAGACACTATTCAAGTTGCCAATTGGTCTGAATGTGAAGTAATGTGACAAAAACACTCACTCATTTACTGATATGTGCGTGTGTGTGTTTGTATGCGTTTGCATACGTTTGTGTGGATAGTAGAGTGTGTGTTTTATGCATTCGCGTACGTTTGTGTGGATAGTAGAGTGTTTTATGCGTTTGCGTACGTTAGTGTGTTTATTAGAGTGTGTGTTTGTAGGCGTTCGAGTTTGTTTGTGTGGATAGTAGATATGGTGTGTTTTTTCTTTTCTTCCCTTCTGTGTGGATAGTGGAGTGTGTGTTTTATGCGTTCGCGTACGTTTATGTGGATAGTAGAGTGTGTGCTTGTAGGCGTTCGCGTACGTTTGTGTGGATAGTAGATATTTTGTGTTTATTTCTTCTCTTCCCTTCTGTGTGGATAGTGGAGTGTGTGTTTTATGCGTTCGCGTACGTTTGTGTGGATAGTAGATATATTGTGTTTTTCTTCTCTTCCCGTCTGTGTGGATAGTATATATGGTGTGTTTTATTCTTCTCTTCCCGTCCGTGTGGATAGTATATAATATGTGAAGTGAGTGTAAGGGATGTTTTCCATCATGTCCGAGCTTTACGTATATGAGACGGAGCGGTCTTCAGTCTGGCTACTCAGCGTTGACTAGTCAACACAACATGGATTTGTTCAACGAATTGAAAGACAGCTGGTACTGGATGGTTGATGCGGCCTACGTGGTCGAAAGACTTGAAAAAGAATGGAGATATCCAGTTACCAAAGACTTTGTGACAAGTCAAGTCACCAGCCTGAAAGTAGCCAGGGATCTGGTGCATGGCATGATAGAGGAGGAAGTAGAGAAATTAAGAGGCTTTATCCTAAATATGTGAGAGTGGGGACGTTGAATGAGGCCCTTGATAATGTTATCCAAGTGAGGAGTTTTTTAGAAGACCTAGCCAATTTCACCGAGTTGTCTTTTGTCCAGTGGGGATTAAAGCAATTAAAGAAAGCTGAAGACATGATAAGAAATGTGATGGAAGAAGAGGTAAAGAAGATCAAAGAGACCTGGGCAAAAGAGAGAATGGACAAAGAAAACAGAAAGAAAAAAGAAGAGTTTTAGAGACTCAGTCAAAACTGGATGAAGGTGCAAGAAAAATTTAGATCTATGGGACATCCTGACTGGATGCCAGACGATGAAAAGAAGAAAGGAATCAGAGAAAAAGTGAGAAGATGGTGGAAGAACTGGAAACAATAGAAGAAGAACCCAAAGGCCCTTTTCAGGGCCATTCATATGCCTCGAAAAGATTTACTATCTTTGCCATATGTGGGTGCGTGTGTGTGTGTGTGTGTGTGTGTGTGTGTGTGTGTGTGTGTGTGTGTGTGTGTGTGTGTGTGTGAGCAATGTGTGTGTGTGTGTGTGTGTGTGTGTGTGCGTGTCTATGTATATCTCTGTTGTATTTGTCCCTACCTAGAGTAGCGCGTGTTCAGGTCAGCCCTTTGCCACATTGTTGCCAGTGTTCTGCCCGATTGAGGTCAGCCACTTGCAACATTGTTGCCAGTGTCCAGTACTGTGACGTCATCCACCTGTTCCATTCCTATTGTCCCTAGACAGTTCCACAATGTTAAACTCTCATATACTGCCCCGGGTACAACCCCCTGTTTTTCCGTTTTTGGCCTGAAATGCCCTAGAGTATCTCCCTTCACTACTGTCAGCTTCTAAACGATTAGCAATCCCAAATAATCCTAGAATTTCATATACAAGTCCTAATGATCACACTTCTGAATAAACCTTGTGGAACTCCCAATTAAATCCAGCGCTAGAAGTATTGATGTGCCTGTTGTGGCCCGTGTAGTGGTGATGTGCCAGCAGTCTTTTGTTGAATCACAATATAATACAATCCAAGAATATCTCCTTATGTGAAATTTCACTATAAATTCAAGTCTCTATGCCCAAAAATATTATTCTAAGATGATCAATTTGTATTTCCAGTGAATAAATAATTTGATGAAATAAAAGTCCATCCCAAATTAATGGACACAACAATAATACAATTTATTCTGCTAGGACCTTAAAACACGAATGAATAATTTCTAGAAAAACAAGAGTATATAATCCTCAACTTGACCTTAGGTCACAATTAGCATTTCGTTTAAAAATAAAAGAACTATTTCCTAATGGAAAATAATCTTCTGGAATGTTCCTAATATTTATAAAATAAAGTCTTAGTTTAATTAGAATATAAAATGTGGTAAAAACAATGTCCTTGTCACAGGCAAAGATAATGATCCTAATAGTTAACCCATACTCATAGGGGTATTGGTCTTACAAAGGAATATATGTACCTAACACATTAACATACGTTAATAAATAACTAAACCTATGACATATTTTAGGTTGTTGTTTTATCCAAACATTTTCCCTTAGTTGGATTATGCCAGAATATCTTTCACAACATCTCATTTGGCAAACACGTTTCAAACATGTGATTAAAGGCTCATAAAATGAATATAGTCATATCTGTAATATTAAAAATTAATTTATAACAAATACAACTGTTCTGTAAAAATAATAACAATAATATTTAAAGAAAATTGCATGTCGTGAAAAATGAAAACATCCTGAATATATCATTAAATTTGTAATACGATTACTCGGGAATTCCCGTACATACGTTACTGATGGGGACTGTCGAAATACCAGTTCAGTACAAAAAGTACCAAGTAATACCGCGCACCTCTATAATAGCGCATTCCAACTTTTGTTTTTTAGAATCTTATCTGAACATATCGGTTTTTGTAATACTTGCTTTGTATCTCCTAAGTGCAAAGGTCGGTTAGTTAACCGACTTGTGCCAGAGTTAATTATTGCCCCTCCATAGAATTGTTCCCTCTGAGTACTTCAGACGACTCCGTGAAGACCTCTGACTGCTCCCCTGTATTTCTCCATACAGACTGAAAACTAGAGAAGCACTGAAAGCAGGCACCAATGAGATTAACAAAACCATGACAGGACACCGCTTCACTACGCTGGACAAAATCAAGATTGTTTGTGGGATTTTCTCAATTATTTTCTTTGCTTTCTAGGTTCTACTTGCTAAATTATGCAAAGTGCCACCTCGTAAGTTCGTTTTCAGGTACATACAGTCAAACAAGCAGTGGACAGTTAGGGGAATACAACTAATCGTGAACTTACGAGTTATGCAGAGGTAGAACGCTTTCATAATAGGCATTTCAGAGAATTTCTACCATGCAATCGCTTTCGGGAAAAACGAAGTAATTTCTGCGAGGAAAAGGACGATTGGGATGCTGTGAATTATCTGAAAGGTGAAAATGTGATTTCCTAAACTGACGCAATGCTAACAATTTTTTTTTTTTACATTCTGGAAAATTAAGCAGCGATCAATACCCCCCCCCCCCCACTGATCACTCAAGCTTGACATAGCTGTACTGAGGATTGTACATCCGTCCCTTGCACGTCAACATAGTATCGTCTGCTTTCTTCTACCTATTCTCAATTGTTTTATTTCTGCAGCAATACTCGGAGCGTGTTGGATATTAATACTTTTAAGCAAACAACTTTTTTTTTAAAAGGCCAGAATTAATACGAAAATCCTGATCATGGTGTGGAGAGCTGTGTTATTTGGACCAAATTACCAATATATGCAAGTACTTGTCATTTTTCACATATGATGACTACATGAATCATCTTACATCTTACATCTATGTTTTCATGCTGCAACATCAGATTTTAAAGGTGGAAAAATAAATCGGTCGCGGGTTCAATACCCGGCAAGACCAGCTCAGCTCGGCTGAGAAACATTATATAAAAATTTGTTTCACCAAGTCCAAAGTAATTGTAACATTTTGGTATATTTTTCTTTGTCTTTCTTTTATTTTTTCTAAAGCAACCAAACTAACAAACTTAATTTATAAATAGCCAAACTAAACTCATGATTAATATGATGAGTGATGTGTACGTAATGAAGAACCATGACAGACAGAAGAAGAAATCCAACGGTTCCACATGTGCTTTACATTATCATTCGTAAATTTGTCTTTCGAAAATAGATATGACATAATGAGAAAGAGAGAGATGGAGGGGGGACTGGGTATCTCAAAAGGTTCCAAGTGTTAATCCAAGAGCTATTCTCCTTATTCAGGGACTGATTTCTTCTCATGTCCTTCAAGCTGGGAAGCTCCATGGTTTCCAAGATATGATTCAAGGTCAAGTCCATAAATTAAGAGGTAAGACCCATGGTCTGTATTGGATATGCCGGTATATCTGGTTGTGTCTCATCTCCTTTAAACTTATATATGAACATGGTCATTGGCTGGGGATATCAAGAGTTTCCAAGTTGTGACCCAGGGGCAGCATGACCAGAGGGACCATCCCTGGGGCAAGACCAGCAAGTGTAAATCAAATCTCAGATTTGAAAATTTCAAATCACTACCTATAGTATTAAAAATAATATATATTTATTAAATAACCATCCCCAGACGCTGGCTCTATACCAAGATTAATGCATAAAATTTATAAAACCACTGTCTACTCTAAAGACTACCCACAAACAAAGTACAATGTTTAAATTTTATGGTATAAGAGATAAGCTATATTACAAATAGATGGACAGACAAACAGAAAGTAGGTAGACATAATCACCGCCTTTTTAAAGGATGCATAAAAATATGTGTTAATTGTTATACTTGTTTAAAAATTATGACTATCATTGATAATTAGGAAAAGATTTCAAATACTGTAAATACTTGGAGAAAATTCTTTGGTTCAAAAATAACACTTTCAATGAAAAAGCTTTGACATGCGTTTGAACTTAATGATGTAACTACTAACTACCACACATTAACTATATTGACAAGACTTTAATTTTAAATTTAAATGCTAATTATTTTCTTGGTACAACTATAATCTACAGAAACTAAAGCAAAAACATTATTTTCTATTTACCCTGTTAATATGCAGCTCCATTAGTTTTCAAATGTCTTATAAAATATAAAGCTTCCATTCATATGTCACAACTGTGGAAAGAAACGTTTTGAGGCGCATAGAAGTTTTATAATTTAAAAAAATAAAGCTTTTCAAGTTTGAGGCTTTCGTTTGAAGCTGATAGTAGGTCATTTTATAGTATTTGTGATAACCGATCTTCTAGGAGCACTAGGTGTTTAAAGTCTACTAAAGTTGGCAACAATACAGTTTGATGATTTTCCTTCAGATAATAATTGTAAAAGTTTACTGAAATTGTTGTCTATATTGTGATAAATGATAGCAACACTGTTTTACATGAAAACGTTCAAACACAATATCATTTTCCTCTTTCCGAAAAACACAAATTTAAATGTATTTTGTAAAGTGAAACTAAATCAATTCATTGGATGTTCTGTAGGTAATTTACAGATCGGATAACGATAAAAATATACATAGAATCGGGTCCTACTAAATACTGCTAAGCCTGACAAAGCCCAAGGCCTGACAAAGCCACACAAAGCCCGACAAAGCCTGACAAAGCCATACAAAGCCCCACAAAGCCAGATTAAAAAAGTGTATTTATATTGTTAATTATATTGATGAATCAGTTCATTTAGCCGAAAGACATATTTATGCAGATTTAAATGACCGAACATTGGGCGACAAAGTTCGAAATTGAATAATGACAGAGTAATAACAAAGTCTCACAAAATCATATGTAAACTGTTTATTACTTTATAAATTGTTCTTTTAAGTTATTATCGAAAGAAAATGCAATTTTTCAGTATATCCTAATCACGCAAAGCCAGACAAAGTCATACAAAGCCTGAAAAATCCTCACAAATCCTGACCGAGTCATACAAGTCATATTAGTCAAGTGTATTTATATTGTAAATTATATTGACGAATAAAGTAAGCAAACTGAAAGATTAGTTTTCAACAGCATAATACCGAATTAAATAACCGAATAAAAGTTTGCGGCAAAGTTCGAATTCGAATAATGACAAAATCGTATGTAAAATGTTTATTATTTGATAAATTGTTCATCTGCATGATTATCGAAAGAAAATGCAAAATTTCAATATGTCCTAATTATACAAAGCCTGACAAAGTCATACAAAGCCCGACAAAGCCACACAAAGCATCACAAAGCCTGACAGAGTCGTGTAAAGTCATATTAGACAAATGTATATTGTAAATTATATTGAAGAATAAATTAACCAAACGGAAAGACTAGCTTCAGTATAATTAAAAGTAATGATAAAGTACTGATAAAGTCTGAACAAAATGATATTTGAAATGTTTGTTATTTTATAAACTGTTCATTTGACTGATTATCGAAACACAGGCTGACGAACTATACAAACCTTTCGATGTTTCTATAAGAAAGAAATGCAAAGCCTGACAAAGTCATACAAAGTGATAATAAAAATGTTTACTAATCTTGTATGGTGTTTTTGCCGCATAACTTGCAATAGAAACATGTTGGATTTACTACGCACACCATAATGAATGACTTAATTGGGAGACAAATTCCAAATTCAATGCATCTCAAAAAAGGCATACTGAGCATGACAGTCTTAACTAGTATGTTTATTATCTTAAAATGTCTAAATAATAAAATTCAACCTCCATTTGGGAAGATATTTGTGTAAACTTACATTAAACTAACCGTAATTAAATATTTTTAGAATATTATAATAATATACAAACAATGATAAGAAGGAATTGTTTGAGAAAATACATGATTTAATATTTAATATAATTCACAATAGTTATATATGTCTTTGCGCGTCTTTGCGGTGTTTAGTAGGACCGATACGTCTTGGGGACGAAACTTATTGGAGGCGACACTGCCCCCAGTCAAAGAAACAACGCGATAATAATTAACATTTGCATAGATGGGTTTTGGTATGATAAGCATTTTACTAATATTTTCATTTATTAATTTATGATAAGTGAGTTTCTACGCAAACTTTAAACTAAAAAGCACTTGAATTAAACATAGATTTAAAAATGAAAATTGCTTCTAACTGCTATTTTGATATGATGTAATTTGCGGAAGTCTATCATATGACGAATTATAATCTATACTCCGGTCTCAAATGCTTTATGTAGAATGAATTTGTCCACAACATTCAAATTTCATTACTATATTTCAAGGGATGGAGGCAAGCTCTTTTTTAAAACTCTTAAAATTTACATTACATCTGTTAAGAAAGAGCAAATACTATATGTTGTGAAATATTGTTTAAATAACCCCTCCTTCCTACATGCCAGCAAGGTATGGAATTGATAAGAAAATTTGCAGACACTTAATTTAATATGTAAGAATAAGACAGAGAAATCAAATAAACATTTTTTTACAAAAATGATTAAGTAGTCATCAGCACAAACAAATTTTGGGGGAAATCCAATAATAAAAATTATGAAAACGAAATGCACATCTAGTTACTCATTCATACTAATATTAGTACCTCGACATCGTAGCTAGTTACTAAAATCCAATGAAATAGGCTAAAGTACACACAAATAAAGTTAGATTAACTTACTTATTTCAATTATCTAATGACTATAATGGATGTTTTAATGAAAAAAAGAAATGCACATATCGTGATAACACTTTACAGCTGTAAATTGGACTCGGTGTAAAATTAACAATCTGACTTCAAAATTTCTTTAAAAATTGTTCTCGTATTATGAAATGTTTATTATTTTAAAATGTCTGTATCTGATAAACTGTCGTCCGAAATGGTTATTTTTTCCACTCAGGCACACAATGTCATAAAATGGCATAATAAAAATGTGTTTTTCAAAGTCTAAAAAGGTTGTTGATCATTACGTCAAATTTGTGTCCTACTTTCTCTGAGTCCTTGTCGCCCGGCACCTTGTTCTTTGGTTTGGTTTCTTTGCCAATTTTGGGGCTTTCAACACAGTGTACATACCGTCTGAGGACTCAACACGGTTGTTAATTTAATGCGGGATTTCTGCATAAATGCCATGAATATATTGTCTTTTTCTTCCTGAGATTTTGCACGCTTTCTTTGCAGGTTTTGGGCAATTTTGGGTGGTTTGTGGAGTTTTTTGGGTGGTTTTGGCTAGGACTTGGGTGGCTTAGTGTGGCTTTGTCGGGCTTTGTCAGGCTTAGCAGTATTTAGTAGGACCGACATAGAATCCTTCACCATAACAGTTACATTTGTATCACTGTAAGCTATGTTCACAATGGGTTTATACAGACAAAACAGTTTGGGATTCTAATACATGTGACAGTCACTGCAAGGTTTCTGCTCTGTTAGATTGAATAATTCTGTTATACAGTGTTTTAAAAATCTTTTATATATCATGTGATACCAGAAAAAAAATGAATAAGAAATATAAACCAAAACAAATTCATTAAGCATGATACATGCTGAATATATATGCAGTACATACAATGCGCATTTAAGAAATGTTACGTAAAGCAACTAAATTAG
>JAECUM010016605.1:0-19060 GCA_016617855.1 Megalonaias nervosa | reverse complement strand
AAGGCAGGTGGTCTCTCATAGCAGGCTTGTACAAAAAGACTAGTTTCCAAGGTCCAGTTTCAGAACAATTTCAAGAAAAATAACCACAATCAATGTACATATATTCTATTCTTTACTAATATTTTTTGCTAAAATATTGTATGCATTCATCTAAAAACAAAATTATATAGCAATAAAGATATACTTCTGTCATTAAACATAAAATCACATTTACATTTGAAGATCACATATTTTAGCATATGAAATCGTTTCTGAATTACTTCTTTTTCTTTATAACAACCTAAATTTGTTTTACCAACATTTAAACCGCTTTTTTGCGAGTGGTCTGCTCTTTTTCACTTCTTTCAGTTACAATAATAATTTTCTCCAGCCTTAAAATTTGCCTCTTTTTAGTTGGAGGTTCGTCCATTGTCATTAAGGTTCTAGGTGTTAAAATTATTAGTGCTCAGTTGTAGGCCTAATATAGAACGTAAAGACGGTTTTGACTGGGCTGTGGGAAAATATGAAAATTCTATACATGTGCATTGCATATCTAACAATTAATGAAATAAAAAGAAACAATTATCTCATCCAGAAACAGGACCATTTACTCAGAGACAAAAGTCAATGGCTTCATTCAAAGATGACATACTAGGATTAACTCTACAAGCTAAGTGTGTAATGCGGTTGCACCAACTTGAATAGACGACAGCTTTGTGATTGGGCTGTAATCACTTAACATCAGGGGGAAAAACAACAAACATCACAAGTCTTGAATACTATCAATCGAATCCCACAAACGATTCTCTCTTGCTGGTTTAATAGACAATGACCTTATTCACCCCCGGCAGTATGGATTAACTCTAAAGACAAACAATATACGCGACCACTACATCAACTTTGGCACCACAACGACAATTCATGACATGTACATTTGCCTGGTTTGCGGACTGTAGCATCCATCACCGGTAGGAACAATCCTTTTTTTTTAATATTCTTTTTATGCTTGTTTTTGATCAGAATAATCATTACTAATCAAGTGGTCATTGTAACAACTGATTACATATAGGTCAGTGGTGTCCGTCTGTTCTCACGATACGGTCGTTCACATGGATGTCAGGTCCTGCGACTAAGGCCGAGAAGCAAGCTATGTGCGGGAATAATTAGTCTGGTTCCCTGCTTTGTATGCTCCCTGTGTTGCTCACCCCTATACGAATAGCGGAGAACGCTGGGAGCATACGAAGCAGGGAACCAGACTAAGAAATAATCTACATATACTTTAGTCTGGTTTACGACAGAAACTATAAACACAATAAGCATAGCTAAAACATTCAGACATCAGTAGCCAGCTTATTTTTTAAATTTTTTTGTTTTTATTTAGAATGGTATGAGTGGTCGTTCTTACACGAATTAAATAAAGGTCGGTGGAGTTTATCCTTGTTTCTGCGATGCGGTCGTTCATAGCAGTGTCAAATGCATATTTTGCCAAGACATTGCGGTCACTGATCGCGTTCAGCAGGTAGTCGCTCATAACAGAGCATTTATATAATAAAATCAATCCGTGCATTACGACTGTGGTCGGAAATGACAGGTGGTCACTCACAGCAGAGGTCGCTCATGACAGTTTTTACTGTATATATATATATATATATATATATATATATATATATATATATATATATATATATATATATATTAGGAGGCACATAAAGTTACCCAATGTTTATAATATATTAGGAGGCACAGAAAGTTACCCAAAGTTTATTTGTCCAGTCCATCCATTTAATCACCAATTTTGTTTCTGTTCATTATCTTTGGAAAGACTGAGTTATAGACTGAAAACAAATTTGGTAAAAGATTTTATATTCATAAGACTAAGGTCAGGTGGAACTGTCACCATTTTCTGAAAAAAATTTGACCAAGGTATATACTGACCCTGTTAAAATTTAAACTTTGCCATTGAACACTAAACAAAACTTTCTTATGTGTACCATATTAGCTAGGACATACATGTCATATGTAACAGCTTGTTATGAGTTGAATGGTTTAGGTTTATTTTAAAAAATCTGTTTTCATTATCAAAATCTATGAAACGAATGGAAATTAGATGAACACAATCAAACTTGCACTAAGAAGCACATGGAACTGGATCGAACTTCCCTCTCAAGACAGCTGGCTGAGAAACAACTATTCACTATATTTACTCTTTTATCACTTGCACTCAGCTGGAAACATTATCAAGCCAGTAATGTGTGGACCAATCAGAGCCTGTGTTGTTTGTTGTAGTTGTGACTTCAAGTGAACAAGCTGAACCCTTATCTGCTGGTGAAATGGCAGATCTAGGTCTGTGCTGTTTTTCTAGTCACAATTTCAAATGAACAGGCTAGACCCATAACTGCTGGTGCATGATGCAATGGCAGATCAAGGATTATGCTGTTTGAAGTTGGGAGAACGTTACACCCTACTAAATTAAGTTAGATATTTATTTCACTAAAGTAAGAAACTGTTACTAAGAGCTTTTTGAATATTAAGAGAAATTCTTGTCAATCTTTGGGAACCCTAAGAAGCTAATGATTAGCTTAGCTGATTCAATACGAGAATGGTACAAATTCAAAATCCTGACCAAACTAGGCCCCACTTTCATAAAATGATCTCAAACTTAAAAACATGAGTGTGACAGTTTTACTCAAATGCTGCCTCAAGTTTTCAATTTTTTCAAAATGGTTTTCACAAGCTAAAATCTCCACTTGGCTATAAGATTCTGCTTATATATTTTAGTCTGCTGTCCCTCAAGCTCCTTGTTACGTCCAAGATGGCAAATGAACCATTTTGTCATCTACTTCAACATTTTCACCCCAAATGTTTCCAAGTAAAATTACTTGTAATGAGGGAATTATAAAAATTCAAGAAAAAGGAATCAATATATCATTTTATGAGATGCACAGGGAGAATTAACAAACCTGCTGAATCAGTCAGTGCTGAAGTGGCAAGATAAGTGTGTGATGTGGTCTACTAACAAACCATAAACTAAAACTTTGATGTCCTGTTCAGATAATCTTTTTATTACAATCTATATTTCATAAATTCCACTGGTCCTAGTAACTTCTGTTTTATGCAAATTTTTAAAGGTTAAAGGCTTTGCATCTTACATGATTATCTCCATTGTTACTAACAAAAACTTGTCATCCGCTCTTTATCTTACATTGTTGAAAATTAATGTGTTGACGATGGTACTGTAGCAGTAGCAGTACTTGAAGTACCAGTAGTAAGTACATGTAGCTGTAGTTGAATTTGTAGTACATGTCTTATGACACCTAATACTATCTTGTATATTTTTGGTAATGATGGATGAAAAGTAGTCACTTAGTGATATTTTTAGTTTTCTAGAAAGTAATAAAAATTGTCAAGGTAAGATTAAAAAAAACCCCATCCTCTGTATTACTACAATTCTCCCCTGTATTACTTTGACTGTCCCCTGCATTGCTGTAACTGTCCACACTGTATCAATGCAACTGTCCCCTGTGATACTGTAACAGTTTCCTGTATCACTGCAACTGTCCACACTGTATTGCTGTAATGATGCCTTGTAACCATCCCATGTATCCCTGTAACCATCCCCCATATCACTGTAACAATCCCATGTATCACTTCAACTGTCCCATGTATTAGTGCAACTGTCCTCTGTATTACTGTAACTGTCCTCAGTATTACTGTAACTGTCCTCCATATTACTGAAACTGTCCCATGTCACTATAACTGTCCCATGTATTACTGCTCAACAGCTTAACTTAACCAAACTTATATTACACAAAATCAATTTTGTTACATTTAATAGGAATGTTTTTACCTTTATGTCAAAATATTCCTATTACAACAGCAACAACAATTGTGTTTATGACATGAACAAACACGACAACTACTACCACACATCTACAATTATTAGAACCGCTGATACTTATAATGCTGCTACAAGCAGCAAATACACATCCTAATGTTAGTCACTATTCTTTGTGAGAGCAGTCTACATGAAGATAACATATACAAGTATGATGAATCAATGTCTGACATTTTTCTATTTCTTGGAAAAAAAAGAACTTGAATTAAAAGTATGGTTTCATCAATGTCATTGTATTTTTTTGAAAGGCACACACCTCCTCTTGAATTTAAAAGAATTTGTTCCTAAAACAATAAATTACCTCTCTCTCTCTCTCTCTCTCTCTCTCTCTCTCTCTCTCTCTCTCATACATTCACAGCAACTTGATTTCCAAATCATGCAACAAATAAGTAATCTCTTATTAAGTATATCACTATTGTTATACTGTATGTATTTGCTTACAAGTCGAGCCAAATTGCAAACAACAAAGATCCTGATCTGCCATAACATAATGTGCTTGTAGATCAGAGTCTATGTTGTTTGTTCTACTGATGACTCCTAAGAAACTGCACAGATCCAGATTTGCTGGCACATTAGGCAACAGCAGATCTGAGTGTGTGCAGTCTGCAGTTGGACTGGTCTTATAAGCGAGTACATATGATATTTGTGTATCGGTACAATAATAATAATAATAATAATAATAATAATGACTTTATTTAAAGAGGGTAACACAATTAGCTGAAGAAATAATCTACCTAGAAGCCCTCATACAAAGGAATTTATTTATTTTAGCTGCATCTCTGAAGCCACTGATATATTGGGTTTGGAAGATGTTGTTGTTGTTGTTATAGGGTTTAACGCCATTTTTCAGCACAAGATAGGCTATACATGGCGGCCAGTATTAATGGTGGAAGAAGAACCCTGGAAAACCCCGGGAAGAACCACCGACCCACGAGAAGCTACTGGCAGGCTTTCGCACGTACCCACGTTAGCCAAGCCTGGACTCGAACTCACGCAGACAGAGGTGAGATGGCAGTGATCCGTAACGATCAGCGCTTTAGACCACTCGGCCACTCGGGGCCCCGGGTTTGGAAGAAGGATATAGAGTGGGCACTTCTAATCTCAATTGGAATACTATTCCAGAACAAAGTTCCAGAGCATTGGAAACTTTGTTTAAATAATTCCTTATTTGGTTTGGGAATTTTATACTGTTTGGTAGACATGGATCGTAAGTGGGGAGTATTGCCAGGTAGCCTATACTGGAATAGTGATTGTAAATATTCAGGAGCACTATTATTGAATATCCTGTACATTAATTTGGCTTTTCTCAGTTCAGTCTTTAAAAGGTAATACATTTAACTTACCAGCTAAATTTTCCTTGCTTTCTTTCTGAATTGATATTAACCCAAATGCTCTTTTCTGAAGATGTGCCAGCTTTGCTATGTCTTTATCATTTGAATTACCCCATACTGCATTACAGTAGTCTAAATAGGGTTGTATGTAACTGTTATAAAATGGTTTTCTGTGCCTTTCAGGAAGAAAATGTCTTATCCTACTGAGAAGCCATAAATTTGAATTAATTTTTTTACTGATATGTTCAGTCCATGATAGGTTATTATCTACCAAAACACCAAGTAGTCTATCATGACAGACCATTTGCAACTTTTTATCCTTTCATGTCAGACTAGTTCATCACTATCAAGATTTGATATTTTTTGCCATGTTGAGATAAGTAATATTTTAGTTTTACCAGTATTTATCACCATGCCATTGCATGTGCACCAGTTGTCCAGTTTGTTTAGGGCATCCTGTAACGAAATTACCAGTTCATGCTTTGTGTTTAGGATGTCTGACAATGTTGTGTCATCTGCATAGAGATCTGCAGATGATATTGAGTCCCTTAGTAAAAGTGGAAGGTCATTAATAAATAATATAAATAGTAAAGGACCTAGAATTGAGCCTTGTGGTACTCCATATGTAATTCTTCTAGTTTCAGACAGAACATTATTTATATAAACATGTTGTGTTCTCTCACTTAAGTATGAAGTAAGGGTATTATGAGGGTATTATGATACTTTCCATTTGTCCATCTGTCTGTCCATCATCTCCTAAACCGTTAAATGGAATCTGCCAAATTTGGTACACAACTTGTCCATATATCAGCAACCTGAGAAGGGTATCAATCTTAGCTCCTTCCCCTGGGGTCACTAGGGTGGGATCAAAGGTCGAATTTACAGAAATTTCACCATTTGTTGCATTTTTAAATCCAAACATAATACATGTATATGTAGTCACAGCAGGAAGAGAGTAACAAATTTTAAATTATGACCCCTAGGTCTCCATCTTGGGGTAAGAATCATGGAGGATGTGGGTTGTGTTATGCAACTAAAAAATAATCAGCAATGACAAACAATTAAGCAGCTCTAATATTTACTGGTATCAAGTTAAAATGGGAAGGATGAAAAGATGGGAATATTCATAAAAGAAAATGACATTAAATGGTACTAAATTATAATCTCTCAATACTGAAACGTTTACAGTTGAATGCAACCCAGCCAAATCGCTTAGTAAATCACAAACCCCTCCTTTTCAACCTAACCTCCATTCTGCTTCCTTTTCTATCTCAAGTTAACTTCTCTTTTTCTCCTCGTTTCCTATTCCTACATCTTCAAATCATACAAATGAATAATCCTGAAATGTAAATATTCTTTCAATCCTTATGATCTACTGGTACTCGTTGTCTGGTACTATTAATTTTCTCTGTTGGCAAATTGTCGGAGAAGATGGCAGTTACAGCCAAGTTAATCAATATCTTTTCAAAACTCAAATCAATGTGCTCTTCTGACCATGTAAACTATGTATCTCTTTTGTTGAAGAACTGCATGAATACAAAATGCTAGGTTAATCCTTGGTTGTGGTAGAATCTGCCCAGTAAAATCATTGACAAAATAATAACTGTAGGAAAAAAATCATGGCCACTTACATCATAAACAGTAAATGTTGAGCAAAATCTCATCTGAGAACATATTGAGACTGAGTTATGTAAACTTTTTAAAAGCCAGTCGAGCATTTCTCATCCACTGAGTGGAGAATGAATTTCAGGATGCAGAGTCGAAGTATGTTTTTATGAAAGTGGAACCTGGCTGAGTCATTTGTTGTGGCATGCCTATGGGCAATTGATTTCACTTCCTTTGCCTTGGCATGACAGAACCTTTCATGTTAAACTTAATGTGCTGTTAAAAACTGGACTGTCCATCTTTGATGGTCTCCAGTATAATAACATGGTATGACTCACAAAATAATTGAATGCACTGACCATTTTCCTCACCCTAACATAAATAACACAAATGACAGCTGTTCTGATGAAGTGCTGATTGCTATTCCAGAAATTTGCAGTGGTACCTGCCAAAGCTTTAATTTTCTTTGACACTGAGCAGCTTATTGCTAACAAGACAGACAAGAAAATTACTATATTTTGGCAGTGCTATAAGTTGTGTCATATTTCCTCATGGGAGTTCTTGTATTACATAATTATCAAATTTAGGAAGCCATGCCAATCCCAGAAGCAATTCCGCTCTCTTTAGCTGGGAGTCTCCCATCCAATAACCTAAGTACTCCCTCTAATATCTGACTAATGCTAAATGTGGGGCATGCATCACTCCCTGTTTAGTCAGTTTCCACATGACTATCATCATATTCTGCAACTAATGTTCTACCAACAAACACCCCTATTAGTCATGGAATTGTGGATTTCTATGTTATCTTGATAGAGTGTTACACTTTGAGTGCATGATCATGGGTTTCCAACAATTTTTGTTTTGCAATGTCTGCCAGATCTTGACTCTTTTGTGCCTAAAATACTTTTTAATCAGAAAGAAAAAAAAAAAAATACAGCTCTATTTTTTTATCCACAATAAACATTAACAAAATATAAATCTTTCATTCAATAACAAGATCGGGACCTACTTGTAATGAGCAATGGAAGAAATGGGTTGGGGTTGATACAAAAAAAACAATGCAAACTGATTATAATGGCCCAAGTATGAAAACAATCCAGAAAAGTGTTCTGACTTGTGAGCATACAGAAAAACTTTAACCAAAACCAAAAATACTGCTTAACATGCTGACGATACCACTGCTGCAACCACCATCTTGCCTGTACTCTAAAGCAGGTGAGATTATAAACCTACTTCTAAATCTGAGATAAATGTTAGCAACACTTTTGAAATCATCAACTCTAAAAGTTACAATGTATTCTCTGTATTTCAGTCTACTCTGCAGGACTAGTCTATTTAACACTAATCACACCAGGCAACAGCTGGTAGCCAGGTATTGGTCTTGGGTAAAGAAAAAAGGTTGTATTAAGTTATGTTGAATGACATGTTGAAACTATTGACTGATGACAAAAAACAAGTCAAGTAACATGTGTACCTCACTTTGACTGAAATATTTAACAGCTAACAGTAGTGCAAAGGAAAGTAACTATGGTATCTGCCCAGAATGAATAAGATAATACTAGCTTCCAAGTCTCCTGTTGATGCGGAAAGATACAATGTGGCTTTCTAGCAGAAGATGGAGAGATCTCCTGTTGAGTAGGTGTGGTATGCAGAAAGTGCATGAAACTTTAATCAGGAGTCTGTCATACCTTCATAACATAATTAACTAGGCCATACCAATAAACAATCCAGACATAGAAGCTACACTACATAATTTGTATCAGGAACAACTACTAAAATTCTTATTACAAAAAGTAACTTTGAGACTATAAGCTTGAGAAAGGAAAAGTTAATATATTTTGAACAAATAGGAGGACATAACAAAATACTGAAAAAAAGGATATAATTTCATTAATCTGTTTCAATGACAATAATTGGCATTTCACTTATCTAATTTCTGTTCTGTTTAACCATACTTAAATTTGGACAAGAAATAATGTACTCTCTCTCTCTCTCTGTGTACTGTCATCAGTCATCATCATCATTATTATTACCACTACTATTAAAACTACCATTACTATTATTAATATCTTTATTATTATTATTATTTTTATTATTATCATTATTATTATGTCACAGAGCCTAATTTCACAAATCCTCTGCATATCATGCACCACATGCAATTAAAGGCCTCAGTAGGTAAAAGATCATGCAGTGCATCGATCATAAAAATCATTGTCTAGCTGAAATTGTCCCCTTTTATACAAACTGTTTAGAAAGACTATATTTATAGTATAGTATATATATATATATATATATATATATATATATATATATATATATATATACACACACACACCAATCCCTCGATAACTCACGCCCTGATAACTCGCGAACCCGCTTATAACGCGGGGTCAGGCGTGGATCCCAATTTTTAAACTAGAAAATACCAAAACATTGATCCCTATTGGTTGAACTTGAAGAAAATCGCGATCGAAATTGGTAACGGAAACTTTATACACCTCTTGTTTTATCGTCGAAAACGGTAGATAGGACCTGGAAATTTAATCAACATTATGAAATAATGACTTTTAATAAGAAGTCATAAAATTTGTTACATTTTCTTTTCAAACGACATTCTTAGTAAACTGCAATTAACAATATTCAAGGACATTTCGATCAATATAAATGTCACGCCAAGTGGAGGCAGTACTTTAATAAATAAATACCAATTAAATACATTTTTTTATCAATTGAAATTTGTGTTCTAGTTCTGTCTTTTAGTACCTTTTAAGTGCAATCATCATATATGCAATGTGTCCTCTTGTAATTAAATGTAAAATGTGTCAATCTACTGTAACAGCTATGTCCACGAGTGTTTTGCTGAGAACCTAATTAAGTGCCCACCGTGTTTTGATATTTGCACTAAATAAAAAGAGGACCTCCTTTTCTATTATCACGGTAATTACGTCTTCTGAATCAAATAAAGCAGGTGGAATTGAAAAAAGTCAATAGGCATACAAATTCTACATGCTTAAGAACCATCGGCACCGGTCGTATGTCGGATAACTCATTTCAGTTGATCAATTGAACACTGTGATGCATTTTATTGTGTACATATCTAATTAAACTACCTTAGAAATTACCTACTCAATCATAAATGTGATTAAAGATAGCAAGGCAGCCAAGCGAAATGAGTACTTCATAAAATAATGAGCTTTGTTTCACAGATACGGACCATTGTGGGAAAAACGAGTTTCAGAGAATTCTTGAGTTCGCACGTAGAGATATCCTCAAGCATATTAAGAAGTTTTACTATTACTTTTGCAATGAAATCACGGCATGAATACTTTTACTAATGGAAAAATACAAAAATTGAGTTCCGACGTAGACGATTGTCTGACAAAATAAATGTTACGTGTTTTTGATAATAAAGAAATCTTGTCTGGTAGCGTATCAACAGTTAGTCTGGTTCCCTGCTTCGTAGACTCCTAGTTTCGTGAAATACTGTTATACAACACTCTGGGAACCAGACTAATCAACAAAACAAAAAGCTGTGACGTAATACACAAATGTTTTCGCATTCCGTGCTTGGTTGTTGAAACCAGTTGCAATCATGTTATCGATCTTTCAGATGTTGGACATTTTGAAAATAAATGTGATATATAGATAATAACGAACAACTTCATCAGAAAAAGCACTTTATTGACGATTTTTCTCGACTCGATTATAAGACGAGGATTCAGCCATTAAACAGCCCAGTTCCCTCTCCCCCCAACCCCAACCACGCGGTTTTCTGGATGTCTAGCAGGCTTTTTGGAGGTCCCTCAGTAACTCGTGCCCTCGCTTATAGTGCGGTCTGTGTTTTTGGACCCCAATGTGTGCAAGTTATCGAGGGAGAGGTGTATATATCACTTGACAATACATGCAGAAGACTTGTTCACCATTTTAGAAAATTAATCAGCACATTATAGAGTTATGTATCCAAATCCCTCATTTATTACTAGTGGAGATTTCAATGCCTATACCTTCATGACAGTAATATCACTGATAGGAATATAGTCTATGTTGAGTATGTAACAAGATTTATGAGGAAGAGCTAACAAGGACAGAAAGGAGCTTAATCACTATGGTGAGAATTTTCTTAAGTTTTGTCAGCTGTCTAGAATGAGGACTGCAAATGTAGGGATGATAAAGGTACGGTATTGGAAGGTGTACAAGATAACTCTACCACAATCATAGACTACTTACATTTAGATCAATCTTTATTTGCATGTATACTACCTTCAGAACTGGTAATAAGGTTGAATCTATTCATAAACCAATATTATTTCACTTGGGTCCTTTACCCTCGTAGCTCAAAAAATAATGAAAGTATTTCTCCGAGATATATATATATATATATATATATATATATATATATATATATATATATATATATATATATATATATGGAAAGAAACACAAAAGCAACAACTCTTCACTATCAGATAAAACTCATACTATACTCACAATGATTGAGCATTAACAACTTGATACTGATTTAAATTTTTTCATGGAGAGTACTATATGTGAATCAGAACACATGATGAAAGTAGATCAAAAGGATATCAATAACAGAAGTGATCAGATTTCAGTCAACAAATAACCCGGTATGATGAAGACAGTAGAAAACAGCACACTGAACTGATGCACTTTGAAACTTTATAAATAACAATAATATGACAGATATCTTGTCTTTAAATAAACACCTTAGAAATATGTACAAAACATAACCAAGCAAAAATGTAACCAATACCAAACAAAGGAAAGGTAGCGCTTGAAAAAGTACTTTCAGAGAAAGATTCTAAATACTTCTGGAAACTTTTAAAATGTCCTAATACCACATGAAACAGAAAAATAAACTGCACAAGATGGCACCAGTACTTTTCAGAATTATTTAATACATATTACATGATGGACCAAAATTTCAGATGAGGCAAAACAAAAGATATTCTTCATGAAAATCTGGATGGTAAAATAACTGAAGAAGAAGCACAACATGGCATAAAACTTTTAAAGTCAGGAAAATCAGGTGGTATTGATGCTATTTTAAGTGATTTTTTTAAAGCCAACTGGAAATATCACAGTAGCTATTTTAGTGTTTATTTTCAATAAATTATTTGATCTTGGATATTTCTTACAGTTCTGGGCAACAGCTGTCATCGCGCCCATTCGAAAAAAGGGGACTATAATAATGCTTGGCAATTATAGTGGGACCTGCCTTTAACCAGTCCTCAGAAAAACATGTACTTCAATTTTAAATGAAAGACTAGCTAACTGGGTCAAGGAAAATGATATTCAAGGTGGAACGAATTGCCCACTTCACTTAGACACAAAGACACAGTGATCTCATTCAAGAGCGCTCTTAAAACTCACCTATTTCAACTGCAAGAACAGACTTAAAGACCTAATAATGTATCCTTGCCTTAAATATTTACAGCATATTTTCTGTTTCTACTTTCGTGGTGTTTGTTTTAATTTTGTAATCATATCATTATATATGTTTTTTAAGTGTTGTCAAATGTTGTAAAGCGCTTAGAGCTTCTAAAGATTAGGCGCTATACAAAGTCCTCATTATTATTATTATTATTATTATTATTATTATTATTATTATTATTATTATTAAAAACAAGCTGGTTTTATAAGTGGATATTCCACTGTAGATAATATATGTACTTTAAGCAAATGGATATGTATATGTTCTGAAGAAACAATGAGGTAGGTTTTAAGTTCTTTTTGTTGATTATGCAAAAGCATTTAACCATAATGATATCAGCTAATTTTATTATAAGTCATTTAAATGAAAATATTAGCAGTAAAACCCTAATGATACTGAAAGACATATATGCAATGCTCAAAGCTTGTATGAAAATGCCAAATGGCTTGACAGAAGCATTTAACTGCCAGATGGGGTAAGGCAAGGTTGTGTTATATCACCAATTTTATTTGCATTATTTCCAAATGATTTAAAAACACACATTTCTGACCAGAATAACAGTGTAGCATTAGAATTTGATAAGTTATTTGCACTGCTGCATGCAGATGAGTTGGTTGCAAAAAAAATTCTAACTAAACAAAAGAATACCGCAACATCTGGAAACTAAAGATAAACTTGTGAAAAAGTAAAATTGTATTTTTTTAAACAGGGTATATTTGAGAGGATATGAAAGTTGGTATTTTGGTGATTGTCTGACAGAAATGGTAACTTACTACAAATATCTAAGTGGTGTATTGTCTTCTAAAAACTCATGGTGTATATGTCACAAAATGTAAGCAGTACAAGCAGCAAAGAGACTTTAAAGTCTGAAGACTTGGCTCACTCATTTTGGTAACAAAACTCTTTTCCAAATATTTGATATTAAATAGCACAAATTTTGAATTATGTGCCAAAGTTTTTTCTTTTTATTTTACAAAGCCAATGGCACTGATGCTGTACGTATGTCATTTTGTAAATATGCTATTGGCATTAAAAAAATAAACTCCAAATGCTTTTATCTATATTGAGTTAGGTAGGTTGCTAATGCAAGTAGCAAGAAAAGAAGAATTCTTACATACTGGTTCAAATTATTAAAGATGACTGATTCCAAAAAACAAACCTATAACCTTCAACAGACATGGGGTGAACACTGTCAATGCTGGGTAAATAAAGTTAAAAATCTACTGTTTTCATAAGGCATGGGAGAAGTTTGGGTTAATCAAGGGGTGGTGTTATGTATATTTAATTTAATTGTTTGTTTGTTAGTTTTAAATTTTTTTAATTCCATTACATGCTATTGTAATGTAACATTGAGTTCAGTTCTGTTTGACCTGACTGATTTTTTAAATTTTTTATTTCATTGTTGTAAACAACTAACACTAGTTGCTGACCTCGTTTCACAACAGCACTTTGCTGACCACAAGAGATGTCATCACCTTCCAATTTGGATTTCATTGGGACTCAAACACAGATTCATTCAGAACTTTTTAATACTAGGACTTCTATTGTTTAATTCTTGGATTATTTTTGGATTTAATTTGTAAAACCGTAACTTCATTTTTTCTTAATTTTTCACTTTGTATTCAAGGGAAATAAATTATTTGTTATATTTTACAAAGCTTGTTGTCTTCACTCTTTTCTGTTACTTATTTTAAGAGCATAGACTTGTAACAGTGGGTGATGAGAACCTCTTTTTCATTTTATTTAAACAACGCTGAAAAGAAATTTTTCTTACAAGAACTAAATGAAGAGTTAAATTCAATGGATAAATTATGATTACAATATTAAGATCAGAAATGATTTGGGTTGTCATTACAATATAGATTGTTTAAACTCTTTGTACAGTGTTTGCTTACTATCTATACACACAAATGGAAGCTTTCCTGTAATGGTGGGTTTAAAACTATCCCCTATGCTGAAAGACTGTGCCCTCTTTGTGCAGATATAGAAGAGTTTCCCTTTGCTGTTAAGTATCCCATGTATAATATTTTGAAAAATGTTTAATTACCTTTATACATTTCTTTATAATGCAGATCACATAAAACTGTATACCTTTATGCAAAGAATCACTAACAATATTAATATCATTCATAATCTTGCTCTTTCTTTAGTGAAATCTATAAAAGTTAGAGTCAGTGTGTTAATCTTAGAATTGTTATGTTGTGGTTCCATATTTTGTCAAAACTGTATATAATCTGGACTGTGGCCTATGTTACAAGGAGAATGAAGATTATTATTATTATTATGTTTTTGCAACAGATTTATTTTGGCAGACCATGAAACAAAATCATAAAATATAGGTACATGTTATTCTCTCTCAAAGTTATGTTCCACACAAGATTACTATATCCTGCTGACTTTAATACATAAATATTGGTAAACAAAATCAACAAATGGCCCTAAGGAAATATCAATGATCTTGGTTTATTTTGTATGCCATTACAAAATGCTAACTTAAAAATTAATTGACAGCTTACATATGACTGTGATGCAGTGAACTACTCCTTGTTCAGTCAGCTTGTATTATTTGGCTTAGAAACAGCTGTTCACACTTCAAACAATATCTGGATTATACATTGCTCAAACTCATGATTAAAAAACAGCTGGCTCACTTGTGAGGCTGGTGATGAATCAGGAATGAAATTAAGTTTCATGTGACTATTGTTAGGAATGCAAGAACCAAAACTCTACCACACTTTTGAATTTGATGTATTGACTAGTTTAAAAGATCAATTCACATCATATGCCTTTATTTAAACAATGCCTTTATCATGAAAGTTTAATTGGCATATGTGCAAAGATCATTGTCAGTGCTCTCTAGTGACCTCTTATAGCAGTGAGAATCCAGTCTGGTTCAGAAACACATGGCCACTGACTGCAAAAGACAGGGGACCATTATGTGAATGAATTTTATAAATAAACTCTGTCTGTGTCTATGTGTCTGACTGTCTGTTTGGGGGGTATAATAGCCACTAAGACCAGGTGATCATTTGGAGAGGTCTGTGCCAAGATATGTTCTGTCACATTTAGTCAAATTCTAAAGAGCAGTCTTTGTGAAGAAGTCATTTAAATGAGTTTTATTTCTATTTTTAAGTGTGTGTGTGTGATTTGAATTTTTAACGTAGCTTTAACAATTTTTCAGTCATATTACTACGATGTCTGCTGTGTGGCAATTTATAGTGATGTCTAGCACTGGGGCATCATACTGCAGACATGTAGCATGATGTCCCACCCAGTCACATTATCCTGACACCAGGCCGACCAGTCCTAACACTAAGCTCTTAATGCTGAGCGCCAAGCGAGGCAGCTTTTAGTACCATTTTTGTAAGTCTTTGGTATGACTCAGCTGGGGATTGAACCCATGACCTCCCGCATCCGAGGCGGACTCTCTAACCACTTAGGTCACCGGAGCGGTATCTATTTTTAGTAATGATGGCCATATCTTAGAGAATACTGACTCCATCTTTGCAAACTTGAAATCCTTTCTCACCTGGATCTATCCTGACAAAATTTGTTGCAGGGTCATAGACATAAGCTCATTTGACATTAAGGCCTAGTAAACTTAAACAAGAGTCCCTCAATGGGACTGATGCTTATTGGGCAAAAATAACTTCCATGAATTCAAAATATTACCATGTCTTCCATTTATCTGTTGAGTGTTGAAAATATCTGTGATACTCTTCAGCAATAACAAGATTTTCAAATTAACTGCTGTACTACACATACTGGCAGCCAGCTTGGCACCATTTTCATTTAGGACAAAGTAAGCATCATCAGAAGTGTTTTGTTTAAAACCCAATATCATAATGATCATCTGTTAAGGAGTAGTGACAACATCGATTTTTAAGACAACATGGCAGCAACATTTAAGATTGGCAAAAACCCATCATAATGGTCACTTCTTCAAGAGGAGTAGTGACAACTAGAACAACTATATTGAATATGCAACTGGCAGAATTTTCATTTTTGACAAACTTGGTACCATAAGAAGTCTACTGGTGAAAACCCCATGATGACACAGTCATCAATCTGGAGAGGAGTAGAGATGACATAATTCAAGATAATGACTTTCCATTCAGGAGCAAAGCAAAGTCAAGATTTTCAAAATGGCTATCTTGGGGCCATATTGGATGTCAGATCAATACCATTTACATTTAGGACCAAATGGTCACTATAATGAGTCTTATGATGAAAACCCCACATCAGCATGTTTCTGTTCAAGTAGAAATATCTGCATGGCAGCCATATTGGACATCATATAGCAACATGTTCATTCAGGACCAGCTAGAAATTCTAAGAAGTCTTTAGTTAAAACCTCATGTTGATATGACCATCTACAAAGAAGGAGTAGCAATAAAAAGATTTTTAAAATGGCTGCAATGGTGGCCATATTGGACTTCAGGTAAGTATCATTTTCATTTAGGACCAACTAGATTTCATAGGAAGTCTTTCAGTGGAAACCATATGTTTTTATGACCATCTATGTACAAGGAGTAGCAATAACAAGATTTTCAAGATGGCCACTGTGGTGGCAGCCATGGTGGCCATACTGGACATCAGATCAATACCATTTTCATTTAGGACCAACTAGACACAATAAGAAGTCTTTTAGCAAAAGCCCCATGTTGATATGTCCATTCATTTAGGAGGAATAGTGATAAGATTT
Source organism: Megalonaias nervosa (assembly GCA_016617855.1). Taxonomy (NCBI): domain Eukaryota; kingdom Metazoa; phylum Mollusca; class Bivalvia; order Unionida; family Unionidae; genus Megalonaias; species Megalonaias nervosa. The sequence goes on along the minus strand of JAECUM010016605.1, from coordinate 2,087 downwards.
ACAAGTTGGTTACTGTGGTAGCCATATTGGATGTGCGAGCAGCACCATCTTCATTTAGGACCAACTGTACCATGGGATGAATGTGTGTCTGCAAAGCTTCATGGTAATCCTCCAGGTAATTCAGTAGGAGCAGCAATAACAAACCTGTGGACATTGCATGACAGATGACAGATGGACATGGGATGACAGGCAACAGACAAAGGACAAGAAACAACAGATCATTCTGTAAGTTCTTCTTGTTCATAACCAGTAGAACTACAAACAACAATTATAAAACACACACAATGATGAAGTTTGATGCCAATGCAATTTTAACACAGATGAGATATGACCGACAGAGTGTGACAAAGAGATGATGTGACGAACAGTAATGGAGGCATATGCGCTTCCTTTTTCACCAATGACTGCATGTGACTAGATTTTCTAGTTTTTCATGAATAAGCACTTAGCAGTTTTATGCATATTCATGAGAAACATGGAAATCTTTTCAAAGGAAGACAAAGGGTGATGTGGATTTTGTGCCAATGCTTGCAACGATTGTCACATGTGTGCAGAAAATTCCTTCTTCCTGTGATATGTCTGACATACTCAAATAGCACTGAGAGAGAATAAATGTACACTTACAGATTCTATACGTCAACTTAATGTTACATATTCTGAATAGCTGGAGTGTAGGATTATATCCAGTGTGAATAAACACATTTGCATGTGCAAATAGCCTGATATTCTATTATAGAAATTTAGATTAACTGAATTGTTTGTCACATTAATCATTTAGATATCCATTTCTTTTCTGTCCGTATGTGTTTCCGTATGGTTTTGCTTTTAATGCCATTTTTCAGTACATAAAGGTAAACTCCAATATAGGCCTAAGGTGATTATCATCAATAGGACATTACAAATACTGTAGTGATTTTACCTGTGTGGATCTAAAGACTTCTCTCCATTTTCAATTCCATTCTGCATGTTTTACGCAAGAACTTACTTGCATTTGTGTTCAGGCATTTATGTTAGCAATCTTAACTTCAAAACATTATGCTGAAAATGTCCCATCCCTGTCGACACAAGGAAACTTGGATATGCTAGTTTCTTTCCTGGCAAATCTCATTTCAAAGGTGTGCTGATTAATTCACTTCAATCACAGAAATTTGTTTTTTTACTATAATCAATAAACAAGAGCTATATACATAAACTGATTATTTTGTCCTCATCAATAATATGAATTGACAGCATCATAAAAAATTTCATTGATCATTGACCATATCATGAACAGGAACATGTGCATTATAAAAATGCTTGGAAGACAAAAATCAAATAATCCCTGAGAGTAATTCCAATATCTGTGTATATGAAAGAAATTATCTCAATCAAACTGTCTCTGATTTGCATGGGAATAAGTGGCTGTGTTTTTTAAAACAATTATGAAAAGGCAAAATTTAAATGATGGGATCAGTTCTGAAATGCATAATTACATCAAATTCTTGCCTAAATGCCCAAGTTTGATGATGAAAGAAAATAATTCTGAAAGATGGATGTTTGGACAAAAATTGTGGACAGATAAAACATGTGATGATGCATTTCATAAGACAGTCAAAATGTTCCTCATGTTTACAAAGAAAGTACACATTTGATTTTGACCATATCAGTTGAATGTTGACACAGATGATAATCTGAAGATGCACATGTACCAGTACATTACTGAATTACAGATCTTGGTCTACCCTGATCACAGACTGGATTACCCAATCTCAGTCTACCCTGATCAAACATTGGATTACAGATCTCAGTCTACCCTGATCACAGATTAGATTACAGATCTCAGTCTACCCTGATCACAGACTGGATTACAGATCTCAGTCTACCCTGATCACAGACTGGATTACCCAATCTCAGTCTACCCTGATCAAAGATTGGATTACAGATCTCAGTCTACCCTAATCACAAAATGGATTACAGATCTCAGTCTACCCTGATCACAGACTGGATTACAGATCTCAGTCTACCCTAATCACAGACCGGATTACAGATCTCAGTCTACCCTAATCACAGACTGGATTACAGATCTCAGTCTACCCTGATCACAGCTC